>JXCR01132472.1:0-63888 GCA_002079205.1 Phalaenopsis hybrid cultivar
CTTATTAGCACTGCAATCAGTTTCATGGATCTTTAAGAAAGTTTTTCAAGTGGTCTTCACTTCGCTAATAAAGTTCCTTTTTTTTTTTGGAGAGAGAGAGAGATTCCTGGTTTTCCTAAGGAATTGTAGACCCTTCAATCCTTTTATTCCCCTATATGTCTCCCTTTGTGCATGGAAGCCAATAATAAAATACATAAACTATAACAATCAATTTTGTTTCTATGCATCTTGGNGAGAGAGAGATTCCTGGTTTTCCTAAGGAATTGTAGACCCTTCAATCCTTTTATTCCCCTATATGTCTCCCTTTGTGCATGGAAGCCAATAATAAAATACATAAACTATAACAATCAATTTTGTTTCTATGCATCTTGGGGTTGGAATCTATTCAGGATCATTGACTGCACAAGCAAATTAAATGAACCTAAACAAACTTTACTTAATCGCCAATCAAAGCTCATTATAAATCAGGTCTAATCCAAATCCATAAATGGATTTTGAAGGCCTAATCAAATGGGCATAAGTTGGGTTGGCTAAGCCATTTACCCCAATCTTCTCCCTGGCTAATGGTTTTTTTTTTTTTTTTTTTTCTTTTTTTGATTTCTGCTTGTCTAGCCAACAAGCAGTTACCACAGCTTTGTGGTGCAATTTCCTTGTCTTCTCGCTAAAATTTGGGGTTTGGTTGGCAACTTCTAGCCATGTTATGCTGGCTGAAGTAGTGCACTCAGTTGCGGACATAGCAAATCAGGTATTTGACAAATTTGACTTTGTTTAATATTTTTGAGGTGTAATTACAAGCATAATATATAATATTTGTTCAAATTTCTATTTCCCTTTATTTTCTTAATCATTTGTTATCTATGTTAAAGTTTAATATCTTGTATTGTAGATACTTCTTGCATATGGCTTGAATAGCTCTAAGCGTGGTCCAGATGCCTTGCATCCGTAAGTTATTGTTTTAAGGTTTACATTTGAAGCTTATACCATTGAACTATTTATGAAATTGTTAGCATAACTTGTTGAAGGGCATTTCCTTGATAAAAGGTGCAAAAACATGTAAACTTCTTAGATTTGCAAAACTGTTGAAGTTGAGTTCTTGGATTTTCAAATATTCCTTATGCTATTTCCCTGATTTGCATTTTTTTAAACAATTCTTGCAGGTATGGTTATTCAAAGGAAAGATTTGTCTGGTCATTGATATCTGCTGTTGGTATTTTTTGTTTGGGATCAGGTGCTACGATTGTGCATGGAGTTCAAAACTTGTGGCTTGCACATGTATGTCACCTACATGAATTGTTTTTCTTATTTCTAATTAGTAAAGGTGCTAATTTGTCATTTTTTTTTTAAACTGTATTCGGCCTCCATTATACTTGACTAATTCTTAAAAGGGTAAAAAATCTTTGAACAGCCCCCAGACAACATTAAGTATGCAGCCATAGTACTTGGAGGATCATTCATTCTGGAAGGTAAATTAGAGCGCAGCTTAATTCTTTAAGTTTTTTGAAGTGCAATATCTTCTATTTCATTATTTTTAGGGGCTTCACTGCTTGTTGCTGTAAAAGCAGTCAAGAAAGGGGCTGCTGCAGAGGGAATGACAATACGGGATTACGTATGGCGTGGTCATGATCCTACATCTGTTGCTGTCATGACAGAGGTGATAATGCATTCTAATTAAAATCTGAGTAGAATTTTTTCGAAATGAACACATGCCATTACAGGCTTAGTCAGCAACTAGTTCTATTTTTTTTCCTTCTCATTTCATGGACACTTGGGTTTTTTTGGGCTCAATTTTGTTTTTTATTATTATTATTATTTTTTTTGAAAATATTCAAAATAATTTTTAGATGTTTTGAGTATTTTTAAAAATAATCATACTTTAATTAAATAGCCAAGCATATTTTGTTTCAAACTAAAACATAAAAAAACGAAATAAAAACAAAAATAGAAAAGAAAAAATAAAGTGATCCCAAAGGGTCCCTTAAAGATTGCTTTTAGTTGAACTTTAACTTGAATGACCAGTTTAATAGGATCAAGTGTTGGGGAATGAGGAATTCATTGATAGCTAAAATAAGAGTGGAGATGTTATTGCGCAGATGTGCGGTATACTATAGAAATGTAATAAGAAATTATTATATTAGAGAGATTACGAGAGTTGCACTTATTGTGGATAACTATTGAAAAAAGATGTAGGTGATTTGAGCAAAATATGCATCAATAAAAATAGTATATGGAATTATTGTAGATCTTTTTGGGAGATGGGTCGAGAAAAATGGTTGCTTTGCGAGAAGCGTTTATATGTAATATTAAATGCTTCGGGCAATGAATGAATGATAATGATGATGATCTATTTTATTAAGTATTTTTGCCTTCCATGGTAGATTAATATTTAATATTGTTTCACATTGTCAAAGTTTTTACAATTTTACAGGATGGTGCTGCAGTCACTGGTCTTGTTATTGCTGGAGCATCATTGGTGGCTGTCCATGCTACTGGAAATCCAATTTATGATCCAATTGGCTCTATCATAGTTGGTCATTTGCTTGGCTTGGTATGTAATATTTCATACTTGTACAGTTCTGAATAGTGTTATTCATTCACTGTTACTGCATTAATCTCAGTACTCTTTTGTTCCCATTGGTTAAAAAAATTGAACAATTTCTATACATATATGTTGCAGAAGAGTGTCATAGCAATGCTTGATCATCGCTGAGCTATATCTAGTGACTAATTAAATTGAATTATAACTAGCTAAGCATTGTTGAACTTTTAATTGAAATTAACCTTGGCTATTTGTAATTTTAATTAAATTCTATTTTTTTAACTTGTTGTGATTTGGAATTATTTAGTCACATAATCTATTATTAGTTGTAATTTGTAACATTTAATTGCAACCAAAATTTAATTAATCATTTTTGGATCATTATTTTATCTTCGTGTATAACCATGCTTTATTTTACCTGATCAACGAATTAGTAGACAAACTATTTTTGTTTATCACAGTTTGGTGATTTAAAACATAATTTATAACCAATCGAGTATTTTACTGGTAACTGTCAATCTTTGAACTCAAATTAGCTATTAAAAAACTAATTAGTTGTGATTAGTTTATTTCCAAGTATAGTTTCTCACTAATTATTTTTAAAATCACCTTAATAGTTGCAATTAAATCCGCAAACTCTAATGCTGGATAATTTTGTAATTTGTAGTTGATTGTTCTCGGTAACCTTTTAGAGTTATTGGCTATAGCCTTAAGCAAAGGACGATTTAAGGCTACACAGCCATGATTAGCTAGTAATCAACTAATTCCAAATAATTATATCATATTAATGTGGCCTTCTAAGAAAAACAATATGTTCATCCTAAGCGTTCAGAATCTAAATATTAACATGTTCTTTTCCTTTCTCATATTGTCATACATGTCTTGGCTAGCAGGTGATGATAGAGTTGCATCATTTAGGCCATGATTGATGATGATGACTTGAATTGAAGAGATGTAAATAAAATACTACAATAAAGGCTTGATAACATGCAAGTTGTCATCAAATCATAATAAATCTAAATTTAGATAGTCTTAATCATAATAATACCCTTATTCTAAATGGAGACACTATCATTAAGGGATCTTTTGCACCAAAGGATTGAAATCATATTGAATAACATAAGAAATAACTTGAAGTAATAAATGGTAGTAGCAGAAAGGATAAAAGTTTCAATATTGTTCCCTGACTTTTTGCAGAAGATCAATTTAGTCTTCATGCTTTTTTAGTATGGGTTGAAATAGTCCCCAGTGAAGACTATTTTAGCCCTCATGGACTAAAACACTTTTTAAACTCTAGGACTGAAATGGTCCAATGAAAATAGTTAGGAGGCCTTTTCGGCACTTTACTACAGACTACGACCATGAAATAAATAAAATTTGAGTGTGGGTTGGAGGATGTCCATTATTTTCCCTAATCTTCAAATCAGTCAACTTTGAGGAGCAATTAAAATTATGCATAAGACATAATGGCCGCAGAACTGATCCTACTATGTAGCATTAATAATGGTAGTTACATCCAACGAGCTAGCAGTTCCTGCAGTTAAGAAAGTTTGTCGGTAAGCTCTAATTCATTTGGTGTCAGAGAAGGAAGTTGTGAAAGAATTGCCAATGGGTTGCTCTTGAAGAAAGCAACACTCCACCTTATTGGTGTCAAAGCAAAAAGTACTAGGCTTGAATTTACCGAACAAGCTCACTAATTCTTATCGTAAGTATGCCTAAGCGTACAGACAACATTTTCTTGATATAATTACAAACAAGTGTAGTGTTGAGTGATTTTCTTACATTTGAGTGCTTACCAATTTGAAGAAGTAATTACTTATATTGATTTGCATTCATAGGAAGTTTAGACTACAGAGTCACGTAAATCTTTATTGATATTAGGGGAAATCTAATTATAATAAATTCAATCTATCAGATGAAAAGTTCTGAAGTCCTTGCATATGAGGGCTCATTAGCTTTTTTTAAGTAATTTTAAAATTTATTTTAGCCTGAAATCTAACTAAATTAAATTTTTAGGTTTTGAATTTTTGCTGTAGTGATACCGGAGTTAACCCAAACAACAATAGACAAACTAATATTATTACTGGAAAAGCTTACAACCAACATACTAAAAGGAAAATAACAATACGTAACGAAAATCTGAAGGTGCTACAAATGACAACACTAAATCAACTAGGTTGAATCCTGGGGTGGTAGTGGTGACGACGAGGATTTAGAGCTCCGGAGAGGTTGTAAAGGGTAGTTGGAAGGCCGGTAGCCCTGGGTTGTGCCAGCAAAGTTGAGGGGCTGGATAGCGACCGTATAACAGAGGAAGTGCTATTCTGAACTGCGACAAGAAGGGAGCAGGGCGGTGATGCGGTGGACTGCAGAACAACGAAAGGATGGCTGTCCGTGATAGCGAAATCAAAGAAAAAGTGGGAAACTGCAGGAGAAACAACGACATGTGGTTGTTTGGGCGGTTGCAACAGGGAAGGGGCGGCCGGGAGCGAGGTGGGAAGGATGCAGCAAAGGAATAAAGAAGATAATCACAACTTCAGGAGCGAAGTACAACCAGAGCACCACACAAATCTTTTACATAACTCTCAAAGAGAAAAAGAGATGTCGGTGGCTGTTCCAATATAAAACACACTAAAAGTTGAAAATCTAAAACACAAGAAGCAATTCTATATGCCTGTTGACCTCACTTTTGTAAGGGCCTTACCTAAAGACTTGACCTTGGGGCTTCCCCAGTAGCATTCCTAAATGACCAAAGGAACTACTTGCCTACATGGAGCCCCAGACCAAGACCTTGTTCACTTGGGTCTTATGAGGTTAAGCCCAGAACCTCAACTCCTGGTTGAGTTGGTTTAGGGTTTTGGCCCAATAAAAGACCCAAGCTGACCCCTTCTTAGTAAAACATGCCCTGGGCCACCAATGAAACCCAAAACCCCCCTGGGAATCTCTCTATGGACCCTAGGACCACCCCCCATAACACCAAAAATTCCAAAGGGAAGGAACACCTACTTAAATTGATCCTCAACTTCACCTAAGGCCTTCCCAACCCCCCAATTGATCCTAAAATCAACATGAAGGGCCAACACAACAATTTGATNCCCCATAACACCAAAAATTCCAAAGGGAAGGAACACCTACTTAAATTGATCCTCAACTTCACCTAAGGCCTTCCCAACCCCCCAATTGATCCTAAAATCAGCATGAAGGGCCAACACAACAATTTGATCCCAAGGCTTGAAGGCACTATGGGTGACCAAATTAAATTGGGTCCATCCCAAAATCAACATGAAGGGCCAACACAACAATTTGATCCCAAGGCTTGAAGGCACTATGGGTGACCAAATTAAATTGGGTCCATCCCAATTTTAAGTCAATTCTTGACCATTTGACCCCATTGCCACAAGATTAAGCCCAACTGAAAGTGGTCAAGACATCAAACCAAACCACCTATGAGTCAAATTGTCACCATGAGGTCAACCCCATAATTTACCTAATTATTTAATTAGGGAAATTATGAAAACATGTTGGGCTTAAATTCTTGGGCTAAGTCTAAACACACCTAGGTTAGCCCTAAATCCAAAAACCAAGCCCATGACCCATTTCCCCCATGGCCCTTCTTCCATGGGTTACCTATGACTCAACCATGACACACCAAGACATGTGGGTGACACAAGAGCCAAACCAAACTAAATCCAAGCACTAAATGACAAAATTTCACCACTTACCATGAGGGGTGAACACATGACACCCAAGTCAAGTTCAAAGCTTGGGGAGCCAAGCCAGGCTAAGGTGGGTCAAGCCAGACCAAAATTGGTCTTAGCCACCCCATCAAAAGCCTCCCCAATCACGCTAAGCCCTTGTCATGCCACCTTCTCCACCATTGGTGCCACCATGGTCAGGACATCAAAAAATAGAAAAGTTTTGCTCCATTGCTCAAAACCACTGAAAGTCCTCTACAAATTCTCTGAAAAGCCACACTATGCATCCCCATGTCAACCAAGCCCTCTCCATGGCCTCCCATGACTATTTAATGAGGGAGCCCGAGACACCAAACTCTCCAACCAGTCACCCCTTGACTCCAACACCAAAGTTGCTCCCATAGTCAAGAGCGGCTTTTCCCTATCATTCTCAGACCTTCTCATCCACCAGATTGCCCTAAGTTTCCCACTGAAATCCAGGACTTTCCCACGACCCCGACATCAACTCCACCATAACTCCAAACTAAGCCTTCCATAAGCTTCACAAGCCCACAAAACCTCTCCCTCAATCAAAATTCATGCTTCCCGGGCCCTCCAACCTACTCCAACACCAACCCAAGCCACCTTTTGGCCTCGCTCATAGCAAGAGCCAATTTCAGATCAAATTGAAGTAAGAAGGAGGTGTGTGTCATCAAAGTGATCGTCTCTGTCAAGCCCAATGAAGCCCACAACTCTTGGTATAACGTATAGATAAAAAATCCCTAAATTAAGCGTCGATTTATGAAAGAGATGTACAATGCACGTCCATATAGCTGCATAGATAGGTTCATCTCGATTAGATGAAGGTTTAGGAACATATTCCGAGCGATTTGATTGAGAATTGAGCGAGATATTATGCTTTGAAAACGAACGGTTTTTGGTTCTTTGTCTCGTGGGGAAAATGAATCGATGTCGTCCGTTTCCAAACGGACGACAAAGATCGAGCTGAACCATGGAACCACGGTGGAGACACCAAACTGCGGGTTATCCGCGTGAAAAGCACACCCAGCCAGAAGACGCCGCGTGGCAGTTTGGAGCGCACAAGGGATGACGCGGCGCCGTGTTGATAAGTAGGAAATTCTAGTTTTCCGAATTAATTGAATCCAAAAAATTAATTAAAACTTTAAAAATTCATAACTTTGGAAATAAAAATACCTCTAGACTCAGGGAACAGAAGAGAAAATAAATAAAATAAATATGATAATAATTAATTCATAATTAATTTTTAATTAATTAAATATTCTAGAGATTATTTTAATTATTAAAAATTAATTATAAGAAAGAAAAACATGAAATTTTAAGGGATATTTCCCTCTTCTTTTAAGAATATTTCATGATTTTTTCATGGTCAGAGGGACCTCATTAACCTTAAAATGACTATTTTTCTACCAAAAATAAAATTATTTTGAAAAATAATTATAAAAATTGAAATAAAAATTAGAAAAATGTAAATTAAAATGAAAATTAACAAGAAAATTTAGGGTAATAATTCTAAACCCTAAAATGACAATTCTCACCCCTAAAAATCTAAAAATAAAATTTTGGAACCTAGGGTTAAAACTGTAAAATTAAAACTTTTTGCATCTTAGCTTTAATTGTCTCCTAAGTCTAATTTAAAACACTAATCAACCTTAGGGGCTCAGCCTAATGAGGGTTTTAGGGTATTGATATCATGATTAGCCCTTTAATTATGGAATCACCCCTTAATAACCTTGGCTTAACCCAAACTAAACTTGACGCGGTTAGACTTGACTCAGGTCTAAACTCAAATTGGACGTAATCCAAGTAGACTTAAATCGGGTCCAACCAAATTGCAGTCAACCTAGGTCTAACCCGATTTAGACCTAGCTCAACTAAACCACTCTAAGTTTATCCCAACTTAGACCTAGCTCAACTAAACCATTCTAAGTCTAACCCAACTTATACCTAGTTCAATTGAACCATCCTAGGTCTAACCTAACTTAGACCTAATACAACATGAACCACCCTAGGACTAACCCAACTTAGACCTAGAACAACATGAACCCCCTTTGGTCTAACCCAACTTAGACCTAGTACAAATTAACCCCCTTGGGTTTAACCCAACTTAGACCTAATACAAATTGAACCCTTCTAGGTCTTGCCCAAATTAGACCGAGCTAACTCGAGTTAACCCAAATCAATTTAAATCGTCGGGTGAAGCCGACCTAACTTGGGTTAACCCAAATCAACTAGATCACCGGGTCAACTTGTCCTATCTTGGGTTATCCCAAATCAACTTAAATTGCCCGGTCAACCCCGAACTAACTCAGGTTAACCCCAAATCAGCTCACACACCATGAGTCAATCTAATAACTCGGGTTAACCCGATCGGAAACTCAACTTCAAACTTAAGTCTGACTTACACTGAGTTTATTTAAAATTGGTTCAATTCCAACTCAACTTAGACTTAATTTGATTAAAGAACGAATCAAATCTAAATAAACTCGGGCTTCGTTCGAAGTCTTAATTCAGTTAGATCCAACTCAACTCGGGAGGCTTGACCTGAGTCAACCCCTCTTAACCAGGCTGAGCTCCAATTAACTTAGTCCAATTTAGATCAACTCGATCCAACTCCAGGTTAGTCCGAATCATTTAAGTTTAGCTTGACCCCGATCAAACTAAGTCAGCCTGAGTCAATTCTGTTTAACTTGGATCAACTTAAACCAATTCAAAACTAATCTGAGGCGAACCCGGACTAACTCGGATCAACCACAAACATACCCTGGTTCAGTCCGTCCTAACTCTCGATCCGAAGTCAACTCAGACTTAGATGACTTGAAGTTAAGGAGTGTTTCACTTCTTATATGAGAACAGAAGCACACTTAACGTCAGTCGACGATAATTTGGGCCATGGTACAAATCAAATTAAAAGAAACAACATAAAATTCACCATAAAAATCACTAAAACTTAAACTTTAACCATAAAATGCAGAATGGTTTGAGAATATATTTTGGAGGAGGCAACTCATGACTGCTAACAAAGTACCTTCTGGTCACTTGTAACAAATCAAACCGACACCCCAAAGACCCCAGGAGGATAGAACCATGGGACTTGACTGGGTCATCTCAAACAAAAAATGAAACACAACAACGATAACAACAACTAAACCTTTGTCCCACTAAGTGGGGTCGCTACACAAATCCTTTTTCTCCATTGTGTCCTATTTAGTGTCATATTTTCATTTAATTCTAATAAATTAACATCATTTTTTATACAATATGCCCAAGTATTCTTGGGTCTACCTATGTCTTTCTTAACATAAGTAGAATATAAAACATCTACTCTTTTAATTTGATCATTAGATGGTCGACGTTTAATTGACCAAACCATCTAAGACGACTCTCTCTAATTTTGTCTGTCACGGGAGCAACACCAACCCTATCACGGATATATTCATTTCACATTTTGTCTCTAAACGTAAAGCCACTCAACCACCTAATCATTCTCATCTCGACAACACTTAATTTTTGTTTCTCTTTTAAAGGCAAACATTCAGTGTCATAGACCATTGCAGGTCTCACCACCATTTTATAAAATTTTGTACTTTTCTATCACACAATAGGCTCGAAGCATTCCTCTACTTCAACCAGCCAACTTGAATTCTACTAATAACATCCCCATCAATATCAACATCACTTTGAACAATAGACCCGAGATATCTAAAGCGTTCACTCCTTTTAATAATCTGATCACTCATAGTTACATTTTTGTTACCAGAGCTATTACTAGTAAAATTACATTCCATGTATTCAATTTTAATTATACTCAAACGAAGGCCTTTAGACTCCAAGGTAGACCTCCATAATTCAAGTTTTCTTTGGCTTTTTCTCTCGTCTTATCCACAAGAGAATATCATTAGCAAAAATCATACACCAAGGTACATCCTCCTGTAAGTGTTCAGTATGACCATCAATAATTAAAACAAAAGATATGGGCTTAAAGTCGATCCCTGATGTAAACCAACAGAAATAGGAAAATATTTGGTCAATCCTCATTCTCTTTGAACACAAGTAACAGCTCTTCTATACATATCTTTAATGGCTTGAATATAAGTCTTATGAACACCTTTCTTTTCAAGAACTCTCTAAAGGATATCTCTCGGAACTTTATCGTAAGCTTTTTTTAACTCAATAAAAATCATATGTGGATCCTAATTATTATCTCTGAACTTCTCCATCAAACCTCTCAATAAATGTATGACTTCCATGATAGACTTGCCCGACATAAATCCAAGATGATTATGCGGAATTTTTATAATACGTTTTAACCTATGTTCAATTACCCTCTCCCATAATTTTAAAGTACGACACATCAACTTAATTCCTCTATACTTTGCACAATCCTGTGCATCCCCTTCATTCTTAAAAATGGGGACCAAAATACTCTTCC
Organism: Phalaenopsis hybrid cultivar; assembly: GCA_002079205.1. Taxonomy (NCBI): domain Eukaryota; kingdom Viridiplantae; phylum Streptophyta; class Magnoliopsida; order Asparagales; family Orchidaceae; genus Phalaenopsis; species Phalaenopsis hybrid cultivar. The sequence goes on from JXCR01132472.1 coordinate 10,679, forward strand.
TCTAGTTCTCAGACATCTTTTTAGTTTTTAAAATAACATTAAAGAATTTATTAAGTAAAGAAACTTCGAAATACCCTAAATATTTTCAAACTTCAATCGGGATATCATCAGGTTCTACAGACTTTCCACCCTTGGTTTTCTTTAAAGCCTCATTAACCTATTTTTTACTAATGTGACGATAAAAATGAAACATTTTATTATTATTAACAATATTAAGATTACTAAAACCAATCGTATTTTCTGAAACTTCATTAAAAAGTTTATCAAAATAATTCACCCACCAATTTTTAATTTTTTTCTAAGAAAAACACTTTTTCATTTTCATCTTTAATACACCATTCCTGAGTTAGATTTTTACTTTTCTTTTCTCTTTGTTTGGCTAGTATATATATGTGTGTGTGTGTGTGTATTAAAGATGAAAATGAAAAAGTGTTTTTCTTAGAAAAAAATTAAAAATTGGTGGGTGAATTATTTTGNATTTAACTCAATAAAAATCATATGTGGATCCTAATTATTATCTCTGAACTTCTCCATCAAACCTCTCAATAAANTTTTAACTCAATAAAAATCATATGTGGATCCTAATTATTATCTCTGAACTTCTCCATCAAACCTCTCAATAAATTTATGGCTTCCATAGTAGACTTGCCCGACATAAATCCAAGATGATTATGCGAAATTTTTGTAATACGTTTTAACCTATGTTCAATTACCCTTTCTCATAATTTTAAAGTACGAAACATCAACTTAATTCCTCTATATTTTTTATAATCTTGTGTATCCCCTTCATTCTTAAAAATGGGGACCAAAATACTCTTCCTCTAGTTCTCAGACNTCTATGTTCAATTACCCTTTCTCATAATTTTAAAGTACGACACATCAACTTAATTCCTCTATACTTTTTATAATCTTGTGTATCCCCTTCATTCTTAAAAATGGGGACCAAAATACTCTTCCTCTAGTTCTCAGACATCTTTTTAGTTTTTAAAATAACATTAAAGAATTTATTAAGTCAAGAAACTTCCAAATACCTTAAATATTTTCACACTTCAACCGGGATATCACTAGGTTCTACAGGCTTTCCACCCTTGGTTTTCTTTAAAGTCTCGTCAACTTATTTTTTACTAATGTGACGATAAAAATGAAACATTTTATTATTATTAACGATATTAAGATCACTAAGACCGATNATCAACTTATTTTTTACTAATATGATGATAAAAATGAAACATTTTATTATTATTAACGATATTAAGATCACTAAGACCGATCTTATTTTTCGAAATTTCATTAAAAAGTTTATCAAAATAATTCACCCACCTATTTTGAATATTTTTTCTAAGAAAAACACTTTTTCATTTTAGTCTTTAATACACCATACCTGAGTTAGATTTTAACTTTTCTTTTCTCTTTGTTTGGCTAGTATATATATATATATATTTAACCCTTATTTATATTTAATCTATTAGAAAGATCACTAAAAGCAGAAATTTTAGCATCACAGATTGCTCTCTTAAACTCCCTATGGGTCGTTTGATATTTTTCTCAATTCTTTATGCTTTTACATTTAAAGCAATTTTTATAACATAACTTCCAATATTTTTTTTTTGCGCTTTATTATTCCACCACCAATTGTTTTTATTTTATAGAAAATTTTTCTTTTGATTTTTTAAGTACAACTTTTGTCACTTGTTTAAGTGTTTGTTATTTTATCCCACATAAAATTTGCTTCTTCATAAACATCTCAAATTCTGAATTATTGAATTTGACTCATAAAAATAATTTTATTTGTGTCTTTTAGGTATCCCCATCTAAGTCTACGACGATGATTCATAGTATTCTTTATTTTATAACTTTTCATCTTAAAATCTACAACTAATAATGGATGTTGAGTACTTAAATATAATACAAAATAACAAAAATCTAGCGGCTAATAAGCATCCATTTGGGACTGCGACAAGACAGTCGCGCGGCCNTATATTTTTTTTATACGTTTTATTATTCCACCACCAATTATTTTTATTTTATAGAAATTTTTTTTTTTATTTTTTAAGTACAACTTTTGTCACTTGTTTAAGTGTTTGTTACTTTATCCCACATAAAATTTGTTTCTTCATAAACATCTCAAATTTTGAATTATCGAATTTGACTCATAAAAATAATTTTATTTGTCTTTTAGGTATCCCCATCTAAGTCTACGACGATGATTCCTAGTATTCTTTATTTTACAACTTTTCATCTTAAAATTCACAACTAATAATGGATGTTGAGTACTTAAATATATTACAAAATAACAAAAATCTAATCAGCTAATAATCGTCCATTTGGGATTGCGACAAGACAGCGTCGCGGCCGGGCGCCGTGAAACCTCCCTGTTTGTTTCGGCGTCTCACTCGCAACGGGATGCTAATCTGGTAGAACGTGATACACCTAAAATTTATTCATTTTTGAGATATTGCGCTTTAATGAAAGATATTTGTGTGTTATTCTTTTAATAACTATCAAATGAATGAAAAATGATAAATAGAATGAAAGTGGGTCAAATTTGGAGCAAAAAATGATGAAGATGCAAAAAATGAACTAGGGTGCTTAAGCGCTTAGCATTAGCGCCTATGAACCAGATAGCCACTCCTAAGCGCTAGTTATCCTGTGCTTAAGCGCCAGAAGTAGTTATTTGATGATTCATCGAATTTAGATGAATTTTTGAAGAGGTGCTTGAAGCAACCCTTGGTAAAAACGTGAGAAATAATCCATAGACACGAAAATTCATTCAATTGGCTTTTGAAAGAGAAACTTTTAGAAGATTTATTGAATATAGACAAATTTTGAAGAGACACAAAGACATCTTTTGGATTTTTTTAAAGAAAACTTGGATCATCAAAAGAAGAGGCCAGTAATTAGACATTCATAGCCATCATACATCCAAGTAACCGCCGTTGCCGCCGACTACTTTTATTTTATTTTGAGTGTTAGTTTGTATTGTGAGTGAAAGAAAAAAATTCAAATGAATTTCAAGACATTTGGTGGAAAGGATTTGAGATAAGTGTTTTTATTTGTGACTACACTTGGTTTTAATTTAGATTTCTTGTTTGTGTGCATGATTTCTACTTTTAAACTCATGTTTGATGGAGAGGATTTGAGATAAGTGTTTATATTTGTCACTACACTTGATTTTAATTTAGATTTATTGTTTGTGTGCATGATTTCTACTTTCAAACTCATGTGTGGTTGTGTTTTCTTCATGGATTCTGAATAGTTTTCTTTATCTTTTTCCTTAAAATGTTAAGTGATTAAATATTTAAAGGAAGTTATGTGAAGTATTAGACTTCAATGTTGTAAGAAGTGATGATTTGAAATCTTGTACTTCATTTACTTCTTGATTTGGTCAATTAAGATGTTAATATCTATTGCGAGAACATGTAAGATGCGAGATGGTATTGTCTCTCAGTCAACAAATGGTTAGAATTACTTATTGATTTTATGAATGAGAATGTAGTTCATGAGATTAAGTGCAAATAAATAGGGAAATAAAATTTTCAAGGGTGTAGAATTAGAGGATTTTAGAGTGACAGGCTAAAGCCCCTAATTTGATTTATAGTTTTAGGTTTTGACACGAGATGTTAGCCCTCAGGTGGAGGAAGATAGAGAACTCTTGAGTAAGAGCTAGTATATTTCTTGCCTAACCAGTTTTTAAGGCTATTCAAACTATAAATTAGTCAATGTTCTTTATAACATCTTTAGTAAGGGTAAAGAATATTATTGCTCCTATTTGACACAACACATTTAATATGCTTTCACAACAGAATTTTTATACTTATTATTAATTCATGATAAGAAAAAATATTTTTTAATTATATTGTCTTTATCTTACAAATATTTAGTTAAGTTAATTAGTTGCTTACTTCATTTTCATAAATAAAAAATTACAAAAAAATCAATTTCTTATTCTTATTATAGCATCTTGAGTTTAAGTAAGAATATTTTGCTAAATAGATTTTTATTATCTAAATTTTTTAAAGTGCATATTGCAATATTCCCTTTGGGTTCGATATTCGGAGCTTAATCAAAATGTCATATATTACTTAATAACGATACGTATACTTGCGTAGTATCCCATATTTAATTATTATAAATATATTCTTATTTGTTTCATAGTGAAAAATTTACCTGTTTTTGCTTTGGATCAAGTTTTTGGCTTTGTTATTAATTAAAAATAACTATTAAGGAAATTAAGCATATAATCGCATACATCGCATTTTACATCTATACCGAAGAATCGACACAGTTTTTGGCGCCGTTGCTAGGAAAATAAATTTAGAAAATAATAAAAAAAATAGAAGGCTTTAGAAAGCAAAAAAAATTCTATTTTACGAAGTTTTATTTTAATATTTAAGATTTATTATAGAAATATTATAGTGTTGTTTTTATATTAAGTTTTTGTTTGTGTTTTTTTTATTGTTATTGTTATTTTTATTTTATGTGTTTTATAGTAATGTATACGTGGTCAGGTTCCAGAGGACTTATAGCTTACGATTCTGAATTAGAAAAAACAATTAAAAAACTAAAAAATTAAAAATTACCGAAAAATTACAAGAAATGACAAATCAAAATAATTAAAATGCTGAAGAGTTTAGACTTTTAAGAGATTATGCAAACCCTACAGTGGATGAACTTTATTGTACTATTAAAAAATTCATTGTGGTAGCTAATTCATTTGAGCTTAAATTTGCTATCATTCAAATGAATAGTAGAAACAAATTTAGTCCTTAATTGAGAAAAATGTTTATTTATGGTAACAGGATAAATAGTTTTGAGACATCAAGTTTTAGAAAATTGTATGGAAGTAGACCCTGCAAAAATTCAAGTGATCGTTAATTTACTTCACCCCAACAAGTATAAAGGAAATTAAGAGTTTTTTAGGATATGTTGCATTTTACAGGCGATATATTAAAGACTTTTCAAAAATTGTCAACCCTCTATGTCATTTACTTGAAAAAGATGCAACTTTTAATTTTGATAAAGAGTGCCTTAAAACTTTTAAATTATTAAAAGAAAAATTAGTCACTGCACTAATTATTATTCACCAGATTGGGGAAAACCTTTTAAATTGATGTGTGATGCTAATGATTATGCTATTGGAGTTGTTTTAGGACAAAAACATGATATGATTTTCAAGGTTATCTACTATGCTAGTAGAATTCTTAATGATACTCAAATTAATTATACCACAACTGAGAAAGAGTTATTAGAAGTTGCAGTAGTATATGTTTTTGATAAATTTAGATCATACTTAATTGGAACTAAATGTATTGTGCATACAAATCTTTTGCTATTAAGTATTTAATAAAAAAAATGATGCAAAATCAAGACTTATAAGATAGGTTCTTCTTTTGCAAGAATTAGAGTTTGAGATAGTAGATAGAAAGAAAATTGAGAATCAAATTGTTGATCATCTGTTCATGCTTAAATCAGAGAAACCACTTAGTTTTGAAAAGGAAATTGATGAACATTTGTAGTTGAAAAATTATTCAATGTTAATGAGTGACGTGTTACATGATATGCCGGCATTGTGAATTTCATTGTTAGTGATATTATACCCTATGGAATGACATACCAATAAAAGATGAAATTTTTATCTGAAGCTATGACTTATTTTTGGAATGACCCATTTTTATATAAACAAGGAAATGATCTAATTATTCAAAGATGTGTACTTTTAGAAGAAACTTATGAAATTATTCAAAAATGTCATAATTCTGATTTTGGGGGACATTTTGATGTTGATAAAATAACATACAAATTTTTTACAATCTGAATTTTATTGGCCTACAATATTTAGAGATGTTAACGCTTATATTAAAAATTGTGATCGATATCAACGAGTGGACAATATTTCTATAAGGAATGAGATGTCTCTCAATTATGTGTTAGAAGTTGAGATATTTGATTTTTGGGGAATAGATTTCATGGGATTATTTATATCATCTTTCAGAAATTTTTATATATTATTAGTAGATTATGTATACAAATGGATAGAAGCTGTTGTTTTACCTCGATGTGATGCTCAAAGTGTTGTAAAATTTTTAAGAACGAACATATTTATAGATTTGAGTTGCTGAGAGTAATCATAACTGACGAGGGGAGTCATTTCAGAAATACAATAATATATAAATTATTAAAGAAATATCATATTAATCATATTATTGCTACAACTTATCATCTTCAGACAAGTGGTTTGATTAAAATATCCAATCGTGAATTTAAAGGATTATTGGAAAAATCTGTAAATCCAACCAAGATGGATTGGTCAATCAAACTTGACTATGTTTTGTGGGCTTATATGAGTGCATATAGAATTCCTATAGGAATGTTCCCATACAGGTTATTATTTGGGATAACGTGTCACTTACAGTTGAACTTGAGCATAAAATATATCGGGCTATTAAAGAATTTAGTTACAATTTAAAGGATGCTGGTGATAAAAGGTTATTGCAATTAAATGAGCTTGAAGGGATAATGAATGAATCTTATGAAAGTGCTATGATTTACCAAAAAAAGTTTGTGTTATGATCCGAAGATTCTTACTAAAAATTTTTAGTCATGACAACAAATTTTGCTTTATAATGCATGGTTAAGATTATTTCCAGTCAAACTTAAGTCCAGGTGGATGAGCCCATTTGCTGTGATGAAAGTTTATTCCTATGAAGCTGTGGATATCAAAGATCTAAAATTGATAAAATATGCAAAGTGAAAGGTCAAATGCTAAAATCCTACTTTTTAGGTGACCAACTTAAATTAAATGATTTTATGATGTTGGGTCAACCAGAATAAGCACTGGTTACGTCGGACTGATGACGTTAAATTAAGCGTTTTGTGGGAGACAACTCATAGCTATCTGTGTGTTTGTTTTTATTGTTACATTGTTATGTGTGATTTAGAAAAATTCTGGTAGTATTTTGAATATATATAATTATTTAGTGATTATTCATGTCAGAACGCGTATTTGGACGTTAAGTTGACCTGTAAATTGAGCACCGACGCGCGACAATTAAAAAACATGTGTAAATTTCGGTTTATAGAAGTTTTAACTGAGATTTGGTTGGCTCTAACATGGGAGACAGTTCTAAGACATGCCTAGGAGTTTTAGGAGTTTAAAGCCTATAAGTAGAAGGTTATGAGGAGTAGTCTCACGACACTTCCATTTAACCCTAAATTCTAAGTGAAAAAGAGTTTTGGAAAAATTTCATTTTGGGAGAGTGATTTAAAGGAGGAGGCAATGAGAAAAAAGTTTATTAGTCAGTGTGCGCAGGAGTTATACCATGGTTTCCTCGCCGTTAGTATCGAGGGAATAGCGGAGAAAATCACTAAAATTTAGACTGATGTGGCTTCAATTGAATCAAAAGTGATGGAAGCTAACGTACATTTGGATTATATGGGATGACAACTTAAGATACAGTTTAGTGATATCAGCTTTATAGAAGAAGCAGAAAAGATTATGTATTTGAAGAACAAGTGGATTGAAAAAGATTCAACCAGAGTTATTAACTATCGTCCGTTCTTTTAGAATTATATTTCAAATGCTGAAGGAGAGACTAATGATAGGTCAAGATTCGTTCTACCAAATGAAGAATGGAATTAAGTTCGCGGTTTAGTGTTTGTGTTTAGTGTTTGATTGTTAATGTTAAGTGTGTTTAGTATGTTATCAATGTGATGATTGTCTAGTGTTTGTGTTAGGAATTTTCTCATCTGAGACTATTAGGATTGATAATTTATGTATTTAAAATTGTTTGTAATCGACCGTGAATGAATATAAATATTTGTTTGTGTTAAATTTCGTGTTATTTTGCGTTGAATTGAATTAGTTAAGATTGTAGAATCTTGAGTAAGAGAAGAATTGAAAAGGACGAAAATGGCTATTAAAGAGTTATGAAACCATGTAGGGTTGGTTAACTTAGGCTAGGAGTGCATTTCACTTAAATATAAGAAATCAAAATTTGTGCACTGGAGTCTAAGCGCCAGGACCCCGCGCTTAAGCGCTGCCTAAACCAAGAGACAGGTACCTAAGCGCCAAACTATTTACGTTTAAGCGTCGGTTCACGACAACCGGTTCGCAGACGATTTTAAGGGACAAATCGGTTTGAAAACGCCATTATCGCACCTTGTCGTCGCCTTCACCGTCAGGATTTCGCGATTTTGGAGCTAGGGCTTACCCTATTTTGAAAATTTCTTGGTGGTTTGGAGTAAAAATTGCTAGATTTGATATCTTTGAGGTAAGAGCTTCACTTTTATGTAAAAAATTTTTATTTTCACAATGTATTTTGAGTACAGTCATGAGCTACCCAAAAATCACTATTCATGGTGAAAATTTGAGAATAAGCTATGGCAAATACATTGATTTGGTAGTTTAAGTTTTTAGGAGTTAAGTTTAGTGATTTAGAGTTAAATTTGAAATTTATTGTGGATTTAGTACAATTTTTTTAGAAATGACACCAAGAATGAAGAGGAGCAAAAGAAATGGTCAATTCGATTCAAGCAAATTTGTCAGTTCGAGAGCTTAGGATCGATGCAGTGATGCACTGCAATCGAGGAAGTTGATTCTTGAGCGATGTTTTAAAAGGCCGGGAGGAGCTGTGGAAGATTTGATTGTTCGCCGGCAGTGGGAGTGGTTCTGTTGTTTTTCTGTTGTTGCAGTGCGGGAGTTTTATGCGAATCTCTCTGAAGCTAAAGAAGAAGTTATGGTGAGGGGAAAGACAATGTCTTTTTCACCCGAGGTAATAAATCAATTTTATCATTTGCCATCGCGCATTGTGTTTTTATTCAAATTATAGTCCTACTGAGGAGCTAGACGAGATTATTTCATCTTTGACTGCTGAAAGAGGAATTTGAAAAATTATAAATGAAAGAAGAGTTGACTTTTCCACTTCAAAGTTAGATGTCATTGTAATTGCATGACATTATTTTATTTCTGTCTATTTGTTGCCTACAAATCATCTTAGTTAAGTGACCCGTGTTCGAGCAACTTTGAACTATTGTATCCAGCAGTTCAAGCACATCGACATTGGAGCTTTGATTCATTGAGTTATTACCAGTTCTGTTGTGGCAGCTACTACTGCAGGTTTGAGATTTGCATCCTTAATATTTTCTCTATGCGAGCAGACTGGAGTTAGATTTGACAGTTGGGAGATCTTGAAACCTCTTAAGCCTATTGCCAGTGTGAATGTGAAATCTTATTCACATCATTCCATTTTTTGCTTGAGAGGAAGATTTTCTAATAGTTTTGTTGCTTCTATATCACGAGCATCTACTTCACGTGCTTCTACATCTCAGGGTCAGACTTTGGGTCATAGCTATTACAGAGGATTTTAGACAATGTCAACTACACTGCAGATAAGGTATCAAACTTAGAACATTTTGCAGAGCATATGGATGAATACATGAAGAGACAGTGATTATGAGGGTGAATTCAACTTAACTATGGAAAACCTCATGAGAGGTAATCCGGATGTTGTATTTCCTCAGCACCCTAGATATCCACCATATGAGCTTGCAACTACTTGGCATAGTGAGAGTGATGCAGAGGATGAGGATGATTAGCTTGGATCTATAGTTTTGTTTGATTTTTTTAAGTTTATATGTTGTTGTGAACTGTTGATGGTGCAGTTATTCTGTAATTTTTGGTTGTGTTTCGAGATGTATTTGTTGAGGCTGTTAATTTATGTTGTGTTTTGTTTAGTAGACCTTACTGTAATGTATTCATGTTTTTGTGTGTAGTTATTATGTTTTGTGTTAGTAATTGTGTTAACTATATTGTTTAGTGTATTTAGTTAGTCTGTGTTGAACTTAATTCTGGATTTTATGAAGGTTTACAATATAGTTAGCTTATCACTTAAAAGCTGCATGTTTTAAATTTACAATTTACTATCAAATATTTTTCTTCATGTTGCAGTTATGCATGTTTGTTAGTGTGTTTGTTTGCTTTTATGCTATACTCCACTGCATAGAAGTCTAATGAATCTCTACGTGTTAAGTAAATTAAAATTTGATCAATTTAATTTTTACTCATATTTTTAATTTTTGTACTTGTATATTTAGGATGTAAAAATTCCTGTTAGCATGTTATTTTTAAATTTTCATTTCGGCCAATATATATATATATATGATAAAATGTTTTTTTTTTCTATTAAAAATTCAAGTTTGGGGGAGGGAAAAAATTTTATAAAAATGTAAAATTTATTTGTTCTCAAATGTATTTCAAATAAATTTGATTTTGATTTGAAGAAAAATGATCATGTATATGAAGCTATATTAGGGAAGTAAAATTTTGAATATAGAAATGAATAAAAGAATTTAGTTAAAATTTATAGTAATAAAGAAAAACTTAAAGAATTTTTTTTAGTGTGAAAAATGCTAAGTATAATATAATTATCTTTAGTAGGAAAAATTGTATTTTTGAAAAGTTTAGAAGATTTAGACTTTTATTTTCAAAAACTTAAATTTCTTTTATTGAAAGTGATTTCCAAAAACTATTATTATATTTTTAAGTGAAAAAAAAATATCAACTCTTTGCTTTAGGAAAGAAAGCGAGATTCAAAATCCTTAAAAACCTACCCATATATAATAATCTTTGCCTGAGAAAATGGAAAAAAAAAATTGAAAAAGAGAAAAGAAGCTTGAAGATTAGTGTATAATCAAAAATTGATTTCACATCTGATTTTTCAAAAGTATAGAACTTAAGAAACTTTTAAGCTTAAGGATATAATATAGTAAGTAAAATTATGCTTAATGAAAATTTTTAAGTGGAGAAGATAGAATGCCTAAACTCTATACTTGGAGAATCTACAATATTTCTGAATTAGATAAAAAACTCATAATTTCATATTTCTTAACATTAAAAATTTTTAAAATCTAAGTTAGTCTCATTTAATAATTTTTTTCTAAATTGGACTACTATATTTCTACATCAAAATTTTAGGAACTCCTAAAAAAACTCATATATATCATATACTTATTTAGTTTTTAAAGATTGAAAGGTCACTTGAGGACAACATTTTAAGTTTGGGGAATTCTGATACACCTAAAATATATAGTATTTTTATACACATTTTTATACTTATTGTTGAGATATTACACTTTAATGAAAGGTATTTGTTTGTTTTTCTTTCAGATACAATGAAATATATGAAAAATGATAAAAAGAGTGAAAAATGGTCAAATTTGGAGCAAATAAGATGAAGATGCAAAAATAAACATGGGAGTCTAAGCGCCCAGCATTGGCGTCTATGCGCCAGAGAGCCGCGCCTAAGCGTCAGTTACCCCGCGCTTAAGCGCTAGAAGTAGTTATTTGATGATCCATTGAATTTAGGCGAATTTTTTAAGAGGTATTTGAAACAACCATTGGTAAAAACGTGGGAAACAATCCATGAACACGAAAATTCATTCAATTGATTTTTGAAAGAAGGAACTTCTAGAAAATTCATTGAATGAAGACACATTTTGAAGAGACATCAAAACACCTTTTGGATTTTTATTAAAGAATACTTAGATCATAAAAAAAAGAGGTCAGCCATTATACATCGATAGCCATCATTCATCCAAGTAACCGCCGCCGCCGTTGCCGACCACTTTGTTTTTATTTTGAGTGTTAGTTTGTATTGTGAGTGAAGAAAGAAAATTCAAAGGAACTTCAAGACATTTGGTGGAGATGATTTGAGATAAATATTTATAGTTGTGACTACACTTTTTTTTAATTTAGATTTCTTGTTTGTGTGCATGATTTCTACTTTTAAAATCATGTATTGTTGTGTTTTCTCCATTGATTTTGAGTAGTCTTCTTTATTTTTTTCCTTAAAATGATAAGTGATTAATATTTAAAGGAAGTTGTGTGAAGTATTAGACTTCAATGTTGGAAGAAGTTGTGATGATTTAAAGTCTTGTATTTCCTTTACTTCTTGATTTGACTAATTAAGAGATTAATACCTGTTGTGAGAACTTGTAAGATCCGAGATGGTATTGTCTCAGTCAACAAATGGTTGGAATCACATATTGATTTCATGGATGAGAATATAGTTCATGAGGTTAAGTGCAAATAAATAGAAAAATAAACTTTTCAAGAGTATAGAATTAGAGGACTTTAGAGTGACAGGTTAAATCCCTCAGTTTGATTTATAGTTTTAGGTTTTGATACGAGATGTTAACCTCAGGTGGAGGGAAAAGAGAGAACTCTAGAGTGAGAGCTGGTATCTTCCCTATCTAACCAGTTTTCAAGGCTATTCAAACTATAGATTAGCCAATGTTATTTATAGCATCTCTAATAAGGGTAAAGAATATTATTGTTCTTATTTGACACAATACATTTAGCATACTTCCACAACATAATTTTTATACTTATTACTGATTCATGATAAGGGAAAAAATATTTTAATTATATTGTCTTTATCTTGCAAATATTTAGTTAAGTTAATTAATTGCTTACTTTATTTTTATAAACCAAAAATTACAAAAAGAATCGAATTTTCATTTCTATTATAGCATTTTAAGTTTAAGTAAGTATATTTTCCTAAATAGATTTTTGCCATCTAAACTTTTTAAAGTGCATATTGCAGTTTTCCCTTTGGGTTCGATATTTGGGGCTTAATAAAAAAGTTATATATTACTTGATAACAATACGTATACTTGCGTAGTATCCCATATTTAATTATTATAATTATATTATTATTTGTTTCATAGTGGAAAACTTACCTAATTTTTTCTTTGGATCAAATTTTTGGCTTTGTTTCTAATTAAGAATAACTATTAAAGAAGTTAAGCAAATAATCGCAAACATCGCATTTTACATCTATATAGAAAGTCGGGATCAGAACGCAGGCCGTAGAACAAATCCCGCGTCCCGCATTCGTGGGAGAGCGGTCGTCAATAATGCCCCTCCCTTTCCCCTGCTCTAACCTCGGCGCCGAAGCCTCCCTGTTTCGCGGAACGCGGGACGAAGAACCAGGTGAGGAAGAGGGAGACGTTGAGCAGCACGGTCACCGCGTTCTCATGTCTAGGCTTCCATGGAGACAAGTAGACTGACGAGGAAAGGGATGGCACCAGCCTCCACGATGATGCGACAGTTATCCATTCCAGTTTTTGCAAGGAGACAGAGCTCGTAGGCTGCTTGGCATTGCGCGGCTGAGGAACCAGTGACAGTCTTTCCTACAAGGAACTCTGCAATCATCCTGACGGCTTCCATTGCTGCTCTTTATAGGTGCAAACCTTTGTCGTCTTATATAAAAATTATAATCCCGATCTTGCAAATAAGAATTACTTCAAATCATACAGCACACATCAAGGACGAAATTGGATAGTTCTCCACCTTTGGCTGTTTGATGAGATCATAAACATTTAAATTTAACTTGCTTCCTTATTTATATTGTTTTAGCACATCACTTCTATGGATGCAATTTTTATTTCCATCAAATGTGAATACTTTTTTCTTCGTTCATACATTAGGCATATGTTATTTGTCTTTTCTTTTTTCTCTACCGGTTGCTTCATAGACTTCTTAGACAATGTATTATGGTTTTCTGATATTTAAGGTTCCAAAAGCAACTTTTTTGCTTGATGGTGATAATGATAACCTTAATTCTTTACTTGACGACGTTACTAAATTGGAAGAGCTCAAGTTCTTTGCATATGTTATCATGAAATCCAATGAAATTTCAGAAATAAAGTTTTTCTTCAAATGAATTTTCTAATTTAGCTGCATGCCTCTGAAATCTTAGCAATCAGTCCACACAAATAAGCATTGCCAAAAAAATATAGAATAGTGTGTGCTTGAAATTAAAGTACTAGAAAATAATGCAATTCATAGATTTATGTATTAGCCGAATCAAAATTGGCAACTCTCTAGTTTTCTCATTACTTGAGTTCCTTTCCATCCCTTCTTTGTATTGCTAGTAGAGGAATTATATATAATATTGCTTTCCAAACTCAATATTTTCATGCTAATGAGGAAGTTGATGCCCCTCATTTCTTACAAGAAATGACATTGAATCCAATATTAATTCATATAAGAATAGAAAGAATTTTTGAATTGTTTCGAAGTGAAATTCTGCTTCAAAAGTATCAAATATGTCGTTGTCACAATTCTGTTTTAAATATTTTTACCAAACAAGGGTAACATGATCATTTTTTCAAAAACGTCTACCCCAAAGCTATTTTCACACAGCTGCACCAAACAGAAAACCAGCTTCCCCACACCAGCTTCCTGGGGCAGTGCAACTGCAGCTAAAAAGCTAAGAAGCTGCAACTGTGTCAAACAGACCCTAAATCTTAAGCAACCTAAAATTTTCAACCCCTAAAATCCAAAAAAAGACATTAAAACTTCAAAGAACCCCTAATGAATCAAAATCATCAAACACAACTTTAAATCTGCTACCTGGGTCTACGAAGATTTCTTGGACGACGAAACCATGGTTGCTGACAAGAATATTTCGGTCAGAGTAGGTTCAACCGCTTTTCAGACTAAGTAGATCAAGAAACCTGACAACCCCGAACGACGGAAAGTCGTGGGCATCTTGTCTGGGTTTTCCTAAATAAAAACAAACAACCAATTCACCGAATTGAAAAATCATTTTATGCTAACTCTGTTTTGCAGAACTGCTGAAGACAAAAATCGTGCGTCACTCTAGATTTACTTTGTATGTTATTAGGGTGTGTTAACTCTATTTTGCAGGGACAATCATTCAAACTACTTAAAACACGAAGCATAGGATTAACCTCAACTAAATCATTAATAAAAAAATGGACAATATGATTGGGATTTGTAACCCTACCTCTTTTGGTAGGCTTTGAATCTGAGTTTGTTTGTCTACTCATGACATAAATCATCATTTTTAGGCTCCTTCATGATTGTATGTCATTCAACGTAAGTCATATTCTTTTAACAAAGCATTAGGAGTAAAACTTAAATTGCTTTTTCAAAAAGGCACAAAGCCATAGGATAGTTTGGGATCTCGACAAAGTCCTTACGAGCCCTTAAGCTTCTCCTACCTTTCTCCTCTAAGATAGGCCATTAAATCCTCTTTGAAAACAACAATATTTAAACTTTCTGAGGACGAGTTGTAACCTTAATCGAGAATTTTCTTAAGACCTCGGGTTGCTTAAGATGTAATTAAATATAGGTGTTTGCCCTTATAGAAAGAAGCGGACCCATAACAGGTACAATAGCCTGAATCTCTGGTCTTGAGTTTGCTTTCATCAGGTTTTCTCCGCCAGTATTCCCCTGAGGTGTTTTAATTTGCTTATACCTCAGACATACGCCTCAAAGCTATCCACGCGAAGTTCACTCACGAAAGCCTCTCCATGTGTCTCTTTTGTTTCTCTGTCATTGTATGCCTTAGCCCTTCAATCTGTTCTCTCTTTAGATCTACATAATCTGAGAGAGAGTTATTCAGAGAAAGACTATTCGACAGTAGACAAATTTGCGCCTCTACAACAACACAACGACCAAACGACATGTAGCGGTGACACGAAACGGAAGCAGATGCGGCCAAAACCCGAGAACAGCGGAGATGCGAGCGAGGAAGGCGCGAGCAATGCCCTGGATAATTAGAATTGGGCCCACTGTTAAAAGGAGATGCTAAACTTAAGAAGAGGAGCGGATTGACTCTCCCCTTGCCTAGAGTGACCGGCCCAAACACTGGAATGCAGGTTGGTCCCACATACACGCATCATGCACCAGAAGCGGGAGATGCTCCCACATCAATCTTCCAGGGTTGGGGGAGTTTTGGCCTCATTCATCAAAAGCTTCTGTCTCCTCATACTATGGTGTTAGGCCGACCACGCTGAATATGGTGGAGCTATTGTAACTTCCCGGTAAATCAATCCTGTAAGTGTTGTCATTTCAAAGCACACAATTATAAAATAAGTATCGATCCTTTTTTTCACACAACATATATTGTGAACTCTCATGAGCAAAATCACGAGCAATCAAATCTATAATCTGCTTCTCTCACTACTACTCAGCTGAATGTATCTGGTAAATAAACATGTCAGGAGGAATCAATGTTGGAATCTATTTATGGCGGGTTGGGCCACACGGAAGTTTAACAACTCAGCAAACGTCTCTTCTTCTCCGAAAGGACTTGGATCCCACAGTAGAATGTTATTTCTCACAAATTTCCTAAGGTGATTTCCAACGCTGTGATTCATCCCTCCGTCCTGACCATCTGTCAGTGGGCGCATGGATGAATTGAATTTGGTACTCAAATTACTCCATATAATTTTCGAGAAATATCCCAAAAGCTTATCTTGTTTGACATTTTGGACCTCTTTGAATAGTGGTAATTCCTGAGGTAGGCTATATATCTGATAATCATGAAATTCTTTTATATTTGGTTGTCCTGTGTCTGATATCGACCTTTCAAACTCATAGCTCTTTCGAACATCCAATATTAATCCCGTTGATGCTCTTCGCAATGCCTGCAAAAAGATAGCTTGTGGCACCATAACATCATACTCTGCATGAACGTCCAAAATCTCGTTGGAGTACCTCTCATGGGCTTAGCTTGAATTACATGATCTCTCTTTCATCATTTGAAATCTGGTTCTCTTCCTTTGTGTGTCATTACCTTCTTTATTGTTTACTATGTCATGAACTATTTTTTTACTGCTCTCTGCTTAGTTCAATAGATCATTTTTTTTTGTTGGGTAATCTGATTCAATATTTCCAGATCCATGAAGTTTGAAATACATC
The DNA here is from genome assembly GCA_002079205.1 of Phalaenopsis hybrid cultivar. Classification (NCBI taxonomy): domain Eukaryota; kingdom Viridiplantae; phylum Streptophyta; class Magnoliopsida; order Asparagales; family Orchidaceae; genus Phalaenopsis; species Phalaenopsis hybrid cultivar. Next base: position 27,414 of record JXCR01132472.1, read on the forward strand.
ATGGCTGGGACAATTTTGGGAATATTGGTTGGCTCCACATGTTTTCAACTTTGAACTAGTTTCTCCTCAGGCAGGGTTAGCTTGAAAGCTCTATTAGGCTTGCTCTTGCTACTCGATTCTGTGGTTGAACTTTGCTTGTAAAGTGATGGTCATCCGGTGATGTCGTCTTTCCACTTCTGAAACTAGGGTCTGAACATTTGGTTAATAATAAACTGATAAGTAATGGTGCTGCATCTCCCTTTTTATTTTGGATTAGGTAGTAGTGTTGTCTTTGCCCTAACACTAACTTAATTGCGTCAATTTTTTTATCAAAAATAATGCACTCTTCCTTACTTGAAGGTGGTTAGTTTAACCATTCTGTTCCAATGGGAATTCTTCATACTCAAAGACACTCCGCGGTTTGGAGCCACTCGATGACTTTGTTCGGTTTCAAGTGGTCATCAAAATATGACAAATCCACATTTACTTTAAGATTTAGGCTCCTATGATATTTAAGGCCAATTCTCCAAAGTAGTGGTTTTTCATCCTGGAATCTGCATTATATAAGAGATTAACTCCACTCTTTTGATCTAGTAAGTCACCATTATGGCTATGGGTGACCCTTTCGCATTCTCTCTTCTCAAAGGCGGCAAGCCTTTATTACATATGGAAGACTTCCATGAAAAGATTTTGGACATCACTTTGCTGATTTTTCATAAACGATAGTATGACATTTCTTCTTGATTAGGACTCCGACAATTGTCTCGTTGGTGGCGTAGCTAGAGTTTGGGTGAGTGGAAAAAGATTTGTATGGGTGTTGTAGGGTGTGAAAGAAAAGTTTTGAGTGGCTAGTATGGAAAATCAGCAAATAAAAGAGTTTTGAGTGGAAATAGTGTTGGGTATTAGTGAATGCTAGAAACCCTAGGATATGATTATGGTTACGTTGGCTCTGATACCAAATGATACCGGAGTTAACTCAAACGACAATAAATAAACAAATATTTTTACTGGAAATTCTACTATGCAGTACAACTAATACATTGAAAGGGGAAATAATAGCATGAGACACAAAAAACCAAAGTGAGATAAATGGCAACATTAACTCAATTAAGGTAGATCTTGGGGTGTGGTGGTGATTGGCGATGGTTTGGACCTCTGGAGAGGTAGTAAAGGGCGGTCGGAAGGCCGGATGGTGGGGCTGCAGATAGGGCTTGATGATGGCGACAAAGGGAAGGTGGTAAACTTCCAAAAAACCGAGAAGGCAGGATGTCGTAGGTGGTGGCAGCAAAGACGAGGGGTTGGGCTCCTAAACAATAGGAAGTGCTATTATGGATTGTGACAGCAAAGGAGAAGGGTGGTGACAATGAAGGGGGATGGGGTGGACTACAGGACAGTGAAAGGATGGCTTTCCGGGATTGCGTTGCTGAGGAAAAAGTGGGAAACCGCAGCATGCAAATGGGACGAGAGCAATGTGGGAAGGATACAGAAGGGGAATTGAGAAGATAATCACCACATTGAGAGCGAGATACAACTAAAGCACCATTTGAACCCTTGGATACTGCCCTCGAAGGGAAAAAGAGTTGTTGATAGCTATCCCGATACTAAACACGCCAAAACCTGAAAACCTAAAACACAGGAAGCTAGTATATTCCTTAGATGATTATGATAGGGCCCACTGTTGAAATGAGGCACCATACCTAAGAAGGAACTCAATCAACTCTCGCCTTGCTTGCATTGGTTGGTTTTGTTCGCGTGCTTCCTGTGTCAGAAGTGGACCGGTCAAGGTGCTGGTCGGTTCAATGTGCATGATTCGACCAAGCCAAGTCCAATCCATGACAAACTTCACTCGACTGAGCTTGATTATAGCCCTAGGTGAATTCATGTGAAGTATCTTGTACTTGTAAATGTCTAAGCAATAAATTAAGAGCAAAAAAAAATTCACAATCAAACAAATAAAAGCAGAAGAGGAAGAACAAATTTGTGTAGGTATAACTGGTAAATTGGTCCAAAAAGGAGAACTAACGTGTAGTGTCTTGTTCTTATCTATGTCATGATACAAAATAGGAATGAATAATTTGTCAGAAAAGCATGATAAAAATGAAAGCAAGAAGCAGAAAAGTAAGTATTAGCACCTTTTGAGTATCAACAGATTATTTCAGATTTGGTTAATTTTATATTCTATGAAACAAATGCTTGGGAAATTGTTATTATAGGAAAATGACTGGGTTCGAAAGTATTACTTCTGAAAAGCATTGATTTAGCAAGATATGCTTTTAATACATTTTATATCCTTTTATATGAGGATCTTCACCTTTTTTTTTCTTTTTGTATTCACCTTATATGCTTATTTAGAGCACCTGATTTTTGTTGATAAGAGAAGAATTCCTTTTTTCCAACATGGTGTAAAAGTCAAATTCACATGCTATCTCATTCACAGTCTATATCCTATTCACCTCTTCTTGCCCAACTATCTCCTCTTGTTGCTCACTCTATTGATGTGCTTTTATAGTTTGCTCACAAGACAAGCCCTCTTGCCCCATCAATGCTCACCCTCTCATAGCTTGCTCACCCACATATGGTGCCCGTGAGTCACTTCTGTTTTCCCCATTTTTGCTTGTGTTGTACATTCCTACATCATACACGATCACACGACAGAGTTGCTCAGCTTACCCGCCACTCCAAAATCACAGTGTGGCTTATGTGGCTTACAAAGTTTGTTGCACTAACTTTCAAGAAATGGCCTCATTGTAATGCTTCTATGAATCAGACCATTACCCTAACAGTACAAGCCATACTTTTGGGGCTTATTAATCTCAAAAATTGACAACTTCTCTGGTTTAAAATATCTCTTGAATTCATCTAAAATAGGGACTTGTTTCTCCATATATTCTCACTGAATTGAAAGCTTCGGGCCATTATGCGGAAAGCAGGCCTAGTTAACTTAATATCATCTTATCATCATTGGCCCTTCTTTCTTGTAAAAGCAAATAAATAAATTATTTTTGCTATATATCTATGGCTTCCATCATTCTTTACAGATTGTGCCATAAGAATTGATGACTGATTCCACTATTCCTAATATTGCAATTGCTCCCTCTTGGATTCTTGGTGTTACAAAACTCTCTTTCCCTCTGCTTCCCTTCTGTGATCAATCAAGCTTGATCTCTAGTTCTCTGGGTGGTCAAGGGAATCATGGACATGTTAGACATGCTGGTGGCTTTTGTGGTTGCGACCTTAGCACTTTTCCGATGTATCCTTGTTGTAGTCATACTTGTTATTGTAATATTAATATCTCGCACTAGTGACAATAGTTTTTTACGAGCATCCACAACTCTTATAGCACTTTAAATTATAAAGCTTTGGCGTGAGTTTACCAAATAGTTATCTATTCTACAAATCAGCACAACATGGCATAACACTATACAACACAGCACATAAAAGTAATGCCAGATGGAGTCTAAGTTACAATAGGGATATTGGTATATGCTCGAAATATTACAATTTAATTCCTGCAATCAAAACTCATTTCCTTAAAGTAGGAAATTGTAAATTACAAGTCAATTTTAGCTCTCCAATATTCCTACAAATTTTACGTTTATGGATGTTGATGAAAGGGTTATAGTACCTCGAATTGGTTGATTTTGAATTGTGAATATTCAAATTTAAATCACTTTAAGTATCTGGTCTGCTATTTTATATTGTCATTGAAGCAATCTGCTACGCATAGCTAACCTTTTCATTTTGCAATAAGAAAGGACAACAATTTGGGTAGCTGCAATTGTCTAATGTATGGATTTTTACTGAATTTTCTTTCAGTTAGCTTCATGTTTCCTGCAGGTTGTAAGACTAAATACATTTAGTGGTCTGCAACTTTCTTCTTTATTGCTAAAGTAGTGTATCAACATGGTAATATTGTTGCAGGTTGCAATATTTCTAATTCAAAGGAACCGACATGCTCTTATTGGCAGGGCAATTGATGATCATGACATGCAAAGGGTGCTTCAGTTCTTAAGATCTGATCCGGTGATGAGAATGCCATTTTTGTTTTATTTGCACCCTAAGATTAATTTTTTAATTTGACTAATGGACCGCACAACAGGTGGTAGATGCTTTATATGATTGCAAGAGTGAAGTTATTGGACCTGGATTCTTTAGATTCAAAGCTGAAATAGGTTATTATTGCTAACCTAATTCTGATTGTGATTATCTCAAGAATTTTCCAAATATCTAATTATTATTGTTCAATGCAAAGCGGATGCAACTTTTATTTGGATATAGTCGTTAACCTGGAAAGATTGTGTAGAAGGGACGACTCAAATTTTGAATAACTAAACAGTTGTTTAAGATGATTCAGCTATACTTGAATTCAGCCTATTGCCAGCTCTTAATTGGAATAACGATGAAGAGGAACTCAGAAATCTGACTTCAGATAGTTGGGCGGGTTTCATTGATGATTTATGAAAATAAAATGAACAAATGGGTGTATATGAATTGAGGGATTTATATATTTTTTTTAATTTTTTTGTTCAGTTACTGTTATCTTACTATGTTTGTTGATTAAACTGGTTTTTCCAGCTCATGCTCAATAAATCTACTTGAACCAGAGAACGTTTTGAGGATTTTCTGGTCTATTGGAATTTTCACTCTTACAATAACTTAAATAAATTTGCTGTTGATATGCATGTAACCTTGGATCACATGGACCCTCCCATGGTTTAGTAAATTGTGCGTCAGAAGAGGGAGAAATTATTCTCCCTTAATTGTTTATTATAGCATTTTTATTTCTTTCTTTCTTATCATGATGATTTGAATTTCCCTCCAAAGTATGACGGTTAGTTAGATCTGTATATATATTTGTTATTTGCTTAATATAGATGAATGAAAAATTAGAGAGTTTTTTCTCTAAGAAAATTGCTCCTAAATTTCTACAATTCCAAACAAAACTTTTATCTAATCTTGACCAATTTTATTTTGCTCTTCTCTGAATTTTGCTTATGGCAGACTTTAATGGGGTCGTTGTGGTGCAAAATTATTTGAAGAGAACTGGACGTGAAGAATGGGCTAGAAAGGTATTTTATATGCTACTCAAAAAAATCTCTGTTGCTTTTTTATAATTTCTTGAAAATGCTTTTTAGTGTTTGTATCTTTTGTTTGTTTCGCGTATTGGCAAGAGACTTCTCTGTCAAAACATTTCCAAAAACTATATTAATGTGTGAATTAGACAAATCGGTAAGTCGACTTGTCCGACCTGAAATCTAACCTACTTGTAAGGTTAATCGGCAGCATGCATTGGACCAATATTCTCATCACATTAATGATTGATGAGATTACTTCACCTTTTTCGTTTCCATTTGTATAGGAAAATATAGCTTGCATTTTTGAGAAATAAAATTTTTGTCCAACATGTTCACTATAATCATGTATTGATTATAACAATAATAATAATAATAATAGAATAAATTAACAAGAAACACAATCCTGAGATGTTGAGATTGAATTCCTGCTCTTAAAGCAGAGATTCTCTTTTCCATGTGAGATCTACAAAAATAATGAATGATAAGTGCTTTTTGTTGGTTTGTGTAACTCTTTTCTTTTATCAGCTGAATATTGTAAATGTTTTAATTAAATGGTTCATCTTACTTTATTAGAGAGCCACCATCGCCACCATCGCCACCGCTACTAAGTTCTTTCTATATTTTTTCCTAAATTACTTCAGTTTCGGGAGGCTGCAGAATGCGGCGATGATTCCAAATTGCTTAAAGCTATGGCAAACTATGGTATTTGATATTTAATCAGAACTGAAAGTATTAGAGACTTCTTGTATGTTTGCTGTAATTGTTTATAATAAATGGCTGAATATTGGCAGGTGAGGGTCTTGTTGAAGCCTTAGGGAGCGAAGTGGACAGACTTGAGAGTGAGATTCAGAAGATTGTTCCAGGAATCAGACATGTTGATATTGAGGCCCATAACCCTGAGCCTTCAACGTAATCTTTGTTTGCTGCAGTCTGCAGGTGAATTATATTCTAGTAATGCTTCTAGTGATTCATTTAACTAATCTGATTCCGGCTAATTCTAAATATTGCTATTAGAGCTCGTTCACTCTTCTAATGAAATGAGAGCTGAATGAATCTATTTCTGAGGCAGTCAATGGTGTCTGTATATGGCTAACAATTTTGACACTAATGTCCTGATTCAAATACAGAAATTGTGAATTTGGATTGATTATTGTTTATATGTTTAATTTAATCATTTTTTTTTAAATAAACCAGTTATTTTACAGTAAGCTTTTGTTGTTTTTCTCCCATCATCATGCCTTGTAATTTCATCCAGCTAGATATAAATTGGTCATTTTGAGTAATGCATGCACCTTCAAATGAAATTTAAATAATATGAATTCAATCTCGGATTGTCATCTAAAATCCTAAATCTTAATAAAGTATTAACTATATAAGCCAAGAAAGAATCCATCCTTTTTAAAGTTTTCTTCGGCCGCTTCGATTGACCTCATTTTCATTGCCTTAAGCCTAGTTGAATTTCACTTGAGCTCAATCCTATTAAACCCTGGCTTATTGATTTCTCTCTAAAGATGATTGTAAGGCTCAAAAGCTCATTTTAAAGATGCATGAAACTTATTATAACTAATAAGAACCATGCAAACTAATTTGATGATTCGCTGAAAAAAATTTTACGTAGGAAGTGTCTGCTAAGCTTTTATCATACATGAAAATGATCTTATATAAAAATTATTCCACGACTCGTTATTTTCAAAAATGAACTACATTGTGTCTATCTTTTCAAAATCTTTTAATTGAATCCTTGGGTGCTCAATTTTGGCCCAATTTGAACACATTTTGAGCAAACATTAATCATAAGAGAGAACGATAATTCGAAGAGAGAAATCAATAATTTGACCTCAACTCTATACAAAAAATTCCAAACTAGCTTCAATCTTCAATGAGGTTTGTTTTAAACTTCAAATATACATTTTGGAACAATTTAGTCTAATAAAAAAATTTTTGGTCTAAATTAATCATTTTCTCTTCTAAGGTGGGGCCCATTTCGAGCAGTCATATCTTCTTATAGAGCTTGAATTAGTCATAACCGGTTGGACCATTGAACTTATGCCACTTGAATCTATCATATTGACCGAAGCCAAAAAGTAGACTCCCCAACCATCATAGTCATCCGATTAACCATGGTTGAAATTCAAAAGGCCATAACTTTTCTTACATTGCTCCGTTTTTCAAACTGTTTGAAACTGGATTCTTTGTTTTATCCTCTTCAAAATGATATAAAATTTCATTTTTTTTCTTAACAACCTTGATAATTTTACGGAAAACCCCCTTTTTTAGGCTTATATGCAAATATACCACTAATTTAATTAAACAATTAATTATTTATTATCAAATACCACATCACTGATCCTTTTATTTCTTATTGGTCCAATGACTGAATTTCGTGGATCCCTTCCTTGCAACAATCATAACCATTAAATTTAAATAAATAACTCATCTTTTTAACCATACCACCCAAATTACCCTACTATTTGTAAAAACACCTCCACTCACTACAGGAAAATTATGAATTTGCGTCATAATTAACGTCAAACTTATTTCGGGCTCAAAAATAGCTACCGATTAGTGTCGGTTTAGTGTTGTCGTGCAGTTCCGCTTCATAAAAATCAACGCAAAAAAAAAAGTTGTGTCAAGTGTTCGACACATGACCGATGCTAAAACGTTAGATTAAAATCAACCATGACTGGTGCTAAGGCCGACCCTAATGCCCTAAAATAGTCTCCCTTGAACCGCAGCTTGACTTCACGCTCATTTCCTTCCATCGGTTAACAGTCATCGCCTCCATCACCATCGAGCTTCTCCCGCGATTTCAGGTCTGATTCATCTTTCAAATCCCGTCTAAGGTGTGAAATCTTCTTCCATGCCTCCAAGTTTTGGTTTAGCATAAGTTTTTCTTTTTATTTTTTCCTTGCATAGATGTTAGATCCAAAACTACATAGGTTTTGCTCAAGTTTTTCGTATTCCATTGTTAGGTAAGCAATGCATATGGATTTCATGATTTTCCCTAATTTTAGGTGTGAGATATGTAAATACACAATAAACTTGTGCTATGTATGAAAATTTTGGTGTGAGATATGCAAATGTATAAGAAAATTGTGGTATGTATATTAATATGAAATTTGGGTGTGAGATATGGGAATGCATATGAAATATTGTGCTATGTAAATGCGCAATTTAAGAGCGAGAAATGTAAATTCATAAGAAAATTGTGGTATGTATGTAAATATGAAATTTAGGTGTGAGGTATGTGATTGCATAAGAAAATTGTGGTATGTATATAAATATGTAATATGTAGGTGTACTAATCTATAGAGCCATATTTATAGCACAGATGAGTATTCAAAGCGTTGTATCATGGATGTATAACAGATTATATCTAGAAGAAAAGGATTAACTGACGATTTTATTACTTGGTTCGATAGCCTTTTAACGATCGTGCATCTTATCAATCGTACGCCTACTCAAACCACTTATTATATCTCCCCCTACGAACACCTTCACAAATCATCACCAAAGTACACTCATATTCAGGCATGTAGATGTGCTTGCTATCCGTAGAGAAAAACTCTAACATCCTACAAATCTAAATCATGATCAGTTCAATGTATATTTCTTCGACATAAGAGCCACAAATGTTACGACCCAACTCCCATTAAATTCATAATCTCTTGTCATGTGGTGGTCGATAAATTCACCTTTCCATTCATACAAAAATCATCCTAAGTTTCGATGCCCCAATCCTACACGTCCACATTCATACATTCACCTCCTAGCCCACCACCAATTTTCTCCTCCAATGTTATACCTATTCCACCATCATCTCCAACAACTTCTCCCTTGTGCCTCAAGGAACTCCTGTCCCAACTGTCCATCCCATGACAAAAAGACCTTGCACTGGCCACCTCAAACCAATCTGCAAATTGGATCTCTCACATCATCTTGAGCCATCATCTGCAATTAAATATTCACAACAGCAGTCTGAAAAATCAAGATGATGAGCACGATGGATGAACAAGAATGACGAAGCTCATCACAATGATGAGCACCAAGGCACTGAAAAGAGAGATGTTGAAAGATTTCTGAAAAATCAATTGGTTGAAGGATTGATGATGAGTTAATGGACTAAAAGAAATCAGTCTTAGGCAAATCCAAAGTAAATTCTTCTAAGTAGAATGAGAGGTATCTAAGACTTATATTTATAATTGAGTAATCAAAATTTTTTTATAAGTCACCATAATTAATTATTTCAGAAAAATTAACACACATAGAACATAATTTTGTGTGTATTTATATATTCGACACCCAAAGTTTGATTTTTACACGAACAACACTTTGATTTGGGTGTAATTTTTACAATAGTAACACTTTGATGTCATAAATATATGAATGAAAAGAGATAAATATGGGGTTTTGGATCTTCCATGTGTACAAACATAAGAATTGTGTGGCATGTACATAAATACCCTGTTATTTTATAGTTGTCCAATTCTTGAGCTCCCTAAGTTTAGGAAATCAAATATGCTACATATTGACTATTAAGATTTATATTTGTAATAAATGGAAAATAGATATGGAGAATAAATTCAAGAGTAAGAATTATGAATTACATCATGTAAATACAATTCTCTAATGTAAATTTTACGTACGTACCAAATGATTCATGTCTAAAACAAGAGAAATATTTGCGTACAGCAAGTGTACGCAGTACAGCAAGTGTACGCAGAATTGTACCCCCTTGTAATTCTTCTTGTAACCTAAGTATAACTTAGTTGTACCTTCCGAATAATCTAAAATGTACACAACTCTACGTACGCTTTCTGTGGGCAAATATTTCTCCTAAAACAAACTATAGTTTTTTACATCACTTATGTTTGACAATATATATTTCACTTTCAAGTCAATAACAGTGATATTTTGATGCAACATTAGAACTTGAAGTGTTGACAAATGTAAAAACTAAAATTTCGGTGTGAAGACATGTGAATGCATAAGAATCATGTGGCATATCAATTAGATGAAGCAATATATTTCAAAACATTTGTCATCAAAATATAATTCAGGAGATGGACATGAAACTAAGCTATAGCTGATTTCTTGGCCAAAAATCCATGGCTCTTTTTTTTTTCTTTTTCCGACTTGAATCACTAACAAAAATGTCGCTCGCATAAATATACAACTCATTCAAATTTAGAAAGCTTCAAACAGCTCATAAGATTGTCAACGAAGTTTAAGAAAAAGAGAAAAAAAAACCCAATGCAAAAAATAAATAGAAAAAAGAAAATGTATCAAGCAATATAAGTTTGATAAAGAAAAATAAGACAGATGAAACAGCTAAACCCAACCAGCAAGGTTAGAGTTTTAAGGAAGCAAGCTCCTGCAAGTCTTTATATCATCTGCATTATCAGCTAATACCTTCTGACCCGCTGGGCTTCCCTGCACGCATTTCATCACAGCTTCAAAAATGGCAGACTGGGACCTATCATCCTCCACCTTCTTTAAGATCTCTGCCACAACATTGAAGCTCAGTCCATTAACCAAAATAAGTTTTCCAATCACCTCACCAAAGAGAGTTGGTGCTCTTGGAAGGTCGATGCTAATATCATCCAGCATTGACCCATAAAGCAAAGCACCCGTGCCCAAATCCCGCGGCGTGAACACTTTCTTCGCGAGCAAGTACTCAAGAAGCCTGACGAGAGGATCGAGGTGAGATGGGCCCTTGTCAAGGGCATGGTTGATGGCTTCCTTGACGATTTCTGGGTGATATTGAGGACTCTTAAGCTCCTCAACACACTTTACCGCCTCGTCAAGGATGCGGACATGGAAATACTCCTCCAAGAGGGCGATTGTTTTCTTCTTCAAAACGTCAGGGTTCAGTCGTCCTGTCGTTTGCTTCTCGGCAGGTTGAGCGGTAGGAGGCGTGGTACCGAAAGGTTTTGCTAAGCCGACATTCGGAGGAAAAGAATCGGTGGTTCCGGAAATGATAGGGGCTCGAGATGGCTGATTAACGCCTTGCAATAGTGCGCTTGACCTTCCGGCTAATAGGCTGCCGCTACCCTGAGGTAGCAGCTTAGGATTTATGGGTGATGGTTTGCTAATGAGAGGGCTATGTTGTGCTTTCAGCGTGGATTTGGAAGAACGAGGAACGACTTCCCAATTANCGGTTTGCTAATGAGAGGGCTATGTTGTGCTTTCAGCGTGGATTTGGAAGAACGAGGAACGACTTCCCAATTATCACCATCCATCCCTGGCATGCCTGGCATCCCCGGCATCTTTTTGGCTCCAGGCATTCCAGGCATCATCATGCCTCCGGCTCCCGGAGGCTTTAGGGATAATCCTCCGGAATTCATACCGCCTCCCAAACCGCCGGCACCACGGCCATTTCTCATGTTAGCTGTTGTTCCAGGACGCAATCCGAGAGTCTTCTCTGCCTCAGAGTGGATCTCAGAGATGGTTTTTGCTTTCACCTGCCCAACCAAAAGAAAGCAAATAAGATGCACGGCATAGGCATCACCAAGTCAAGAAAAAAAAAAAAACCCAAAAAAAAAGTATAAAGAGGAAACAAGACAAAATTATCAAATAGTCTCCTGACACTTTGCAAGGGAGTCATTTCAGTCTCATAGTCTATTAAAGTGTCAATTTAGTTTACAAACTATATTAATATAGGCAGAAATAATTTGACACTTAAATAGTCATAAATCCTAAGCTCTGGGGATTAATTGGACACTTTATAGACTCTGGAGACTAATATGGGCTATGTTGTGCTCTGGGGACTAATATGGGCAGAAATAATTTGACACTCAATTTAGTTTGCAAACTATTTCAGCCCAACTTAAAGACTCTGTGGACTAATTTGACACTTTTATAGACTCTAGGACAAACGGCGGCCCCATGTGAACAATCAAGGGACTATTTTGGCAATTTACTCAAGAGGACAATGAGCCAAAACCTTCAACTTCTCCTCTAACCACAACACACAATAAATTTTCCTCTTTACATGAGTTGACTCAAAAATAACATGAGAATATGCTGGATATCGACCAACAAAAATTAACATATGTAATGAAGTCCCACCTCCTCACGACGAGGAACCCAATTATGAGCACGAAGATCAAGCACGTCACGGACCATAAACCTAAGGCGTGGAGCCAGCTGGGGATTGGTCGTTAGCTCCTTCAACCGGTTAAAATAAACATCATTAACACGTCGTGATTTGGGGTTTTCATCCAACTGCTTGCCAATGGTGTTAAAAAATTGGCAGATAGCCTCAACATTTTCCTCAGCAGGACAAGCTTTAACATCTGGCCCCAGGATTTCCTGCTCAGAATATCAGTAATCAGAAAATTCATCTTAAAGAATTAAATGATACTTGAGAATAATATGATACTGATTTATATGAGAACCTGAACGATATGATGAACAATTTTCGCTGGCACCATCTTTTGCTTCAAAAGTTCACCAATCAAACGAATGTTACCAAGAGTTCTAAGCTTAACCATTCTCTCTTTATCTCTGCGTTCCATTTCCTGATCTGGACCGGTTAACTTGCTGATCTCAGACCTAAGATGGTCAGCTCCTTCAAATGCCTCCTGACAAATATTCAACAATATACGCTTGAAAGTAATCTCCTTCCCATCTGGTTCTTCAGAAGGGAATGGAGGGATTCCTTCGTTGAGCTCGGAGCAAAGCTGAGCATACATGGGACAGAAGGTAGGTTCCAAAACTGCTTTATCAAATATTAGAGAAATCACACCCTGCAAAATTATTGTTATTATTGAAAACTTTGAGCTCAAAATCTACAAAAAGAAAAACTGTAAAAGAAAACTTTTTCTCTTCTACGGAGAGCGCAAGAACCTTTAAAATTTCTTGAGTGGTTATTCCTGCATCAATCAGCTGACCCTTGAGAACATCAAATTTTTCTGGCGTCAGCTTATTCAAAATACTGGACATCAAGGAAAAAAAGAAACAGAAATATTAGTTTGAAGATATGTTCAATATTGTATCTTTAATTTTTACAAAGTTTTTCACCGGCCTTAACATACAGATAGAAGAAATTACTAAAGAAGCCAAATTACTAAATAAAAGATGGTTTTCCGTAAAGTAAATGTTATAAGGAAATATCGAATGATGAAAATTTACCCCTTCACTGTTTTAAGAACTCGATCGCTCTCTGAGAGATTGCCCCTACGTACAGACCATGGCACTTCAGCTTTAAGTAGAGCGGCAGCAGGTCCAGCCTACAAATACAACAATGACTCGGACAATAGTACAATCATGCCAAAATTATACCAAAACAATTTTTAAAAAAATGAGCGCACAAGCTAAAGCAGAACCTTTTATTCTTATCGTGATGCTATAATCTAGCATGTTCAATAGAATTTAGGTCCCAATAATGGATACAAAAATTGATTATGATAACACAGACAATGCAAGATAGATAAGAAAATAACTATGATTTCCACTGTCATGCACATGAAATGCAAATATTTATGTTTCGAATCCATAACTTGAACAAACAATATTAGGAAAAGTTTACCCTAACCAAATCTAGCCTTATATTAATGAAGAATCAACTGATGCTTGAACCGTTTCAATAGAACCTGACATAATAAGCAAAGCTAGACTCATAGAAGAAGTGACTGTATAGTTTGAAGGATGACTGAGCATCAAAGCTACAGAAACAGATGATGAAGCTCCCCAAAGGAAAGACGAACAAAGCTAACTGAAAAGAACACATCGAGGGTACAGAAGGAAGTCGCAATGAAAAAGGAGCAAAAGAGCAAAGAGGTTTCTTCATGCAATATTTCCGCTTTCAAAAATTCTGAACTTCTATTGATGAAGCATTTGGTCTCGAATGAAATCATAATGTATATAAAACATATTATTTTCCCTTGGAAAATTACTTCTTCATGTGTAGGTATTTTTTCCCTGTGGTGTATGTCTTGATAGAAGCTCAGGTTGTGTTGGAAAAGAATGAACTGAAAATGGGCATCAGAGAGTTGGCTCGATGATAGGAACGAAGAGTTTATTTTCTACTTTTATGTTAAAATTCCTAAGTTAAGAGTCATTTTGCTGAGTCATGCATGAGTATGATTGTAAGAATTGCATTGCAACTTTTTGGCTGTAAAGATTGAAAGTGTTTTAAGGTGTGAAAATCATTTGAGCGTTGGAATGTTAGCTCAAATATGTTTGGAAGAGACGCATCGCTGGCCCCTCCAAGAAGAAATCTTGGTGCATGTTATAATGAAGGGCGGAAAAAAAAAATAAAAAAACTGATCAGCATCTATATGCTTTGAATGCCCGCCAAGAGTTTTGAGGGTGCCCTCCAAAGTTTATTCAACAACAACCTCCTTAATATTCCAATTGATACAGATCAAGTGCCTTTTGGGACTTTTTCTAGTGCAATGAAAAAATTCTTTCGAGGTTCGCCTTCTGATACATTAAGAGGAGATCCAATCTATAAATCTTATGCCATCTTGGGACTTGCTCCATGAAAAAGCTCCTTCTGAAGGCTTCTATCTTCCTTCCACCAATGTCGTTATTGAAAGCGGCTCTGCTCATGAAGACCAAAAGAAATGAGACATTTGATTCCTCCTTGTCTAGGAAGCAATCTTAAGGGAAATGGCTATATTCATATATAAACTATAATACTACATTGGTTCATCTTGTTGTGGCTTGGGGATCCTCATAGCAAAGGGGATTTCTTAAAAATCCAAATCATTGAATTGGATCATGTTACCACCTGCATCTCATCCTAAATAGAAAAAAAAAGACTATGCATAAACAATGTTTTAAAAGGCTGTGGCATTAGACAGAGTGTTTTAGCTGTTGCAGGGAGAGGTGTAAGCCCCACGGTATAAAAGAAGTATAGAGCATATAATTAATAAGATATAAAAATAAAAATTTAGACTCACTCAATTTCAAAAAAAGTCTTCTAGGACTCAAAAATCTTCAATAAATTAGCATAAATCCATCACAAAAAGTACAAATATATAAAAATAAGCAAACATGTTTGAGCCAAAAAATTTAACTAGTTAAGCTCAATTGATATCAATCCTTGAATATTATTCATTCTTCAAGTTCATCTTCAAAATCTTCTTTTTCCTCACCAATAGTTGTGTACAAATCACAACTAGGTCCTTCATGTTGTCTATATTCATTGTCCACTTCATTAAAATCATCATCATACTCAGTCTCAGGTGTCTTCACAATTTATTTCTCGTCATCATTGTTGTCTTAAATTATAAAAATAAACAAAATCATATTCATAAATACTTAGAATCTTTTTTCTAATCATAATTATGTAAAGAACAACTAAACGTAAATAAGAAACTTATTTTTTCATTCAACTTCTATTTTTAATGGGAATATGTTATAAAAGCATCATTTCTTCCTTGTGTAAGATTTTGTGATTCTTCATTTGCTTTAGTTATGGGCACATTTGTTATTACATCAATATCAAATACATGTTCATTTACCCAAGAAAATTCAGGTAGAAGCACAGAATTTTCTTTTTCAACAATTCACTCGTCATCAAAGTTTGTCATTTACTAATATAGGATTGAAGTCTTGTTTTCTACTCATACTTCTCTCCCTCAATCTGGTATTATATCTTACATACATTATATCATTCAATCCATTGTGCTCCAACCTGTTCCTCTTCAGTATGAATCTAAAATAATATATATATATATATATATATATATATATATATATATATATATATATATATCATTTTTAAGAAAAATTATCCCATTGTAAAAATAACTAAATATTACATACACTAGAACATTACATTTTTTAATATAAAACTAACTACATCTCATCGTTTAGACTGTGGCTTCTTTATTGGGTTCTTCACTGCGCTAATATATAGGAGAAAGTTTGGGTGTTTGCTTGCAAATTGTTGGTTAATAGAGGTAAACATAGATCCTCCAAAAATTTCCTATTTTTCATTGGAAAAAAAAAACTAGTTGATGATGTCCAGCCATTGAAAATATTTTATTGTTCAAAGCATCCGATTAGAAGATCTTCAAGTCTCTACACTCGAATGATTGTCAAATATTGCAATCACTTGTTGAAGAGTGGTATTTATTATCATAAATGTTTTAAAACTGACGTATGTTACAAAAATAAATAAATTCCTATATGAAACAAAGAATTGGTTGTCTTAGCACGACAATGTTAAAACACAAATTAAAAGAGTTAAAAATAATTGCATGGAAACCCCCGATTAAAAAATCACGAGATCTAACCCGCATGATAAGCTTCTACTATTAATAAAATTTAAGTATAGGATTTCACCAAAAGAACATTAGAAGAATAGGACAATAGCAATGTGAGCTATAGCGAGGAAGGCTAATCTAAAAATTGTGCTCAAGCAATTGTGTTTCGAAGATGCAAACATTGATAACAAGAAATCAATGAGATAAATCAACACATTAGGAAGACAAGTGTTTTGTCAACATAAATGATCCAACAAAATGTTAGTGCCAACATCTAACCGGTTGTTGACAAAACATATCATCAAGGAAGTTGGACATAAATTCGATTAGTTATCAATGATTACAAGCAACTGAGCAATAAAATGAAGGTCTAGCAACAAGACCAACTCTTCCCAAAGAAAAAACTTAACCAAGAAAATCTCTAAATTTATAGAGTTGTGTGAGATTAAAACACATTGTTCTAGCAAGAGCTAAACCTTAAATTTTCTAGAAGTTGAATCTCACACTTGCTAAACAATAACAAAATATTTAAGTTTAACAAAACTCCCTCGAAATCCTAAAATTTAGTAATATCTTGATTAGCTAGGTAATCATCCCAAAGACAACCTGATTAAATCGATCAGATTTTTGTTGGTAGCGCATCCAACTCCAATTATTTTGAGGTTCCATCTCTTCAAACTGGCAGATAAAAATAAAAATGCATCCATAGTAACATATTAATATCAAAGGAAATGATGATTCAAAATTGTGTTATGGGTATGCATGTATTATGAACTTTGGTTTTTGTGTTGCAACTTTATAATCCATTATTTAAATGAATACAACATTATGTTGATCCCCCTTTATATTAACATCTTATTTAATACACTACTTGCATTATAGAATAATTTTATTTAACATTCTCATGTTTTTACAAGATGGAATGTGCTCAACTCTCCTTTTTCATAACCCTTGTTTAGGGATGTATCACCTTCCATACTCCTTAAGTGTGTAAGCAGTAAGGTATTATTGGACTTGGTTCCTCATATATTAAATTAGTTGGGGAGTTTTTTTAATGTTTACATAACTACTAAAATAGTTGAAGCCCTCTTTAGTCAATTTAATTATTATAAATTGTTTTCTTTCAGAAAATTGCTACCCAAGAAAAAAAATGAGCCACCAATAGTGTTAATGGTAACAAGGGTGTGACATTTGGGAGAGAGAATCTTATCCCTAAGGGTATCATTCCTCTAGTGGCAATAAAGTATATCTATAGANGATCACTACTCTTTTTGGACATCATGTTATGTATCAAACAGCATAACAAAAAGGCTACATAACACAATGGTCAATATTAAACTTAAAATTGAAAAATATAGGGTATGGTCCTCTCACAAAAAGTATATAGGCAAAAGTCATGATACATATTAGGAGTTAGATAAAAAAAAAATTATCAAGTGAGCCCACCCCATTTAATTTACATACAGTTGTTTCTACTATGGCTTCCTTGCTCATATGTTAGTTCACCAAGGAATTGTTTGATTGAGAGAAATTATAGTGTTGTAACTTTTGCAGGGATTTTAAAAAATTAAGTATTTTGTACGAAGCATTAAAAATATAATATAAAGTATGAATAAATTTGAAGTTTATAACTTAGTTCATTTTTGTTGAATTTAGAATTCGACCGCCAAATTTGAGATTTACACTGTTCAATAATGTAAAATGTTATTTTACAGTGAACCAAACAACTCTAAAAAATTTCACATACAAAACATAAATTTTATATAACATTCATTTTATATTGCACTACTTTCTGAGCAAACAGAACAGTCCCTTAGTTTGTTTTAGTCTCACCCTCTTCACAGATTCCCAAATGAGCCTTCTTGAAGTGAGTACTTCACCATTTTAGTAGGAGGATGTCATAACCCGACCCAAGCTTGGAATTAACTAAAACGGGAAAAGATAGTAGGATAATAAAATTAATTTTCAATTATTCTATTTTCATCAATAATAGTTTAATATCAAAATATTAATTAAAAGAGCCACTAAAGAAAGCACTTTAATTAACAATTAAAATTTTACATTTTTGGTTGCAAATCTTGTCTTTTGTTCCCATTATTTTTTTAAGTATTCAGTTTATTCAAAAGCTTAAAACCTAAAAAAAAAATTAAAACAACAGAATGAATTACCAGAGATAACTCATGAAACAATCACACTTATAAGCTATAATAACAAAAAAAAACATAATATGCATGTTGATCTTTCATATTTTAATAGAAAAAATCATATAATAAACTAATGTATGTTTTCATGACATTTATACTTAATGAAAATAACATAAACATCGAAATGCATTAGCTTTAACTTTACTCTTCAAAGTTTAATTTTTTTTAAAATTTACTTTTATTTCATACCCTTAAGTTTCACATTCATCTCAGGAACACTATCAAAATAACACGATTGTATGAGATAGGAAAGTGGTCACTCGTGTCTGACAAATATTCTCTCATCAACACAGCAGTTAGCGATCTAGACATCACAATTGTCTACGGTGATAAAATAACATATACACGTGTGTATACATTGGCATTCCCTTGGTACCATAAGAGGATGAACTCCTCTTCCAAGTATATATGCAAACATTCATACACACAATATTTTCATTTCATTCCTCAAGGCATACATTGTTTCAAATGAGACAACTTGTATTTATCTACAAAAAATAATGCAACTTTACTAGAATATAAGATTAAGTGATAATATGATAAATGCACCTTTAATATAACTCTAAAGGTCATGCAATAATTCGATATATTCTTAAAACAAACTATCATGCAACTATTTAGTTACGACAGTCTGTAACATACACATGTCATGAAAAACGATATAAATAATGAGATATAATTTAATTTCATTGACATATAATAGTGACAAAAAAGAAGCAAGAATATAGTTAAAAGTAAGAAATATTACAGTAACTTAAAAGCATAATTAATCACCTTAATCTTTAACCTTTTTACTTTTAGTAATCTTTCAACTCAATAACTTAAACTTGCCAAAATCTGATATAATTTGGTAAAACTCAATATTCATATCTATCAATCTTAATTTAAAGAAATTACTCGTAACTTAAATAGGAAACCTTGACTTGATAATGTGGCTGTCATATTTTTGTATCTGAATACTTTTTTTTCACCTCAGATTTTGACGTTATTAGGCAATAAAACTTATATTAACGTTTATATCATTATATATTTGACTATGAATACTTTCAATTAAACATTTAATTTTAATAGCGTCGCAATTTATTCTTCTCTCTTCAATTTGAATGCTCCTCAATCTAAAATTTTCTGATTAAATTAAATTTAATATATTTTCAAATAATTAATTAATATAAATAAAATACAACACATTAATCTTAATCATACCTTAGGCTTTAGCACGGTTCAATCCAATTGCCTCCACAAATCACGCACGCAAGCCTCCTTGCTCGAGATGACGGTTCACACTCGAATCCTCCCTTGCTTCGCCCCTCGGAGTCCAACTCACTACTAGCAAAAGGACCCGTCATCTCCACTTCTTCACACGCAAGGTAAACTCTCCTTCAACTTCGACTACAGTCCAAGACACGCATAATACACCTCTTAATTCTTCTTCCTATACACAATTTCCCTCCTTTGGCTTTGCACGACAGCATCGTCTCGCACACCATGCCTGATCTCCTTCCTCTCCTGCTCATGGCATCGCTCGAACATGAAGAGCAAGGCTCGCAACGTCGCCATACTTCGTACAGGACACGCATGACTTCTCTCCTTCGTGAGGCTACTGCACAATTACTCTTGCACAAAAAGTGTTATGCTTCTTTCGATTGCTCTACCCTTCTTCCCCTTCGACGATGTTGAGTCAGCACATAGAGCCGTAAACAATGTTGTCGACTTCTTGCCCTACCCACATGTAAGCCTCCTCTTTATTCATTCTTCCTCTTTGCTTGGTTAGGGCATGACTCCTTCACGCTCTTTCTCCAGCTTTCACTCTCTATGTTACTCTCGCTCAGTTCTGTTGACAGAAAATGAGGTATAAATTCTTCATTTATTTCCCGCAAGCACCTCATCTCCTTCGAACAATGCATATATTTTAATTTTTTTTATGTTAACTAAAATTTAGAAATAGGTTATTACAATTTTCCCTCTATAAAAATTTTATGCTCTGAATTCCTGAACTTCACACCAGCTAATCATTATGCAAATTAAACAACACTAAAGTTTAATTCTTTCAAATGATAACAAAAACAGATACGATAAATCCAACAACTAAGATATGCTAATTTAACAAAAAAAATCCCCAAACATCTGAAATATAAAAACTAACACCATATCCAAAGTAGTGCAACATAACTAAAACAACACTCAACTTCTAAAATCAAAGTACATAGAAAAGCTCAATACAAGGTAACCATTGTGAAATTCATATGACTAGTTAGTCCACATACTCGACTAGCAATTGCATGAGTAGCAACAGGTTTTTCAGGATCCTGATGAGTTAAGGAATAGACTCTTAGTCAAATGTTTTGTCTTGGTTGCTCTTGTAAGCACTCTATCAGCTTCTGTCATACTCTGCTGACCACTTCTAAAAATATATCCCTCTTGAAAATTCTTCTAGCTTAAACCCCTTATGAGTTAGTTTTTTTTATGTGGATCATTGAAAAAAATTAAGACAGTTTCTAATATGATGTCCATGTTATTTGCATAAGTAACATACTTTAAAAATAAATCAACATTCACCACAATGCAATCTCCCATATTTATCACAAGGATTTATAGTGTTGCTATCAGCTTGGCTATTAACTCCATCAGCATATGATTTTATTTTCTTCCCATTAGACCCTCCAAAATGAACTGTTGGTTTCATTTCTTCTAAGATTTTCCTCTCGTGCAATTCCCTGCACTTCTGAGTCTGCTAGAATCAATTTTCGCCCACCTAACCCTCTCCACTAGAGCTGAATGTCTTCAATCTCAAGTGACATTAATGGTTTTTTGATTGAATCATTTAATCCTATAAGAAATCTGTGGCATTCCTCCTCTGCATTTGAGACAAATTGTGGTGTATTTCTCGACAGCATAGTAATTTTTTTCTTTTTACTATATGATCGATTCATCATTATTTATAATTTTCTCATTCATTTGTCCTCTGGCTGACAATGGTACAAAATAATCTATGAAAGTTCTAATAAATTCATCCTATTGTACAAAGTGGCTAGGTCGATCAACAAACTTCTCATGTAATTGACATTGCCACCATCTCTTTACTTCCCCCTCGGCAACAAATGTAACAAGTGTAACTTCCCTACTACCGTTTATAATTTTCTCCACCCTCATCAACCAATTTTCAGCTTCTACTGAGGTCTACCTGCTCCTAAAAATAATGATGGTCTCATATCATGAATAGTATTTAAGTATTTATTTATTTGTGCTCCTCCACTGCTACAAATTTGGGACTGAGAATTCTGAATCAGTTTCATCACAATAGTCATCACTTCAACAAATGTATCAGTATTGATAGTAATATTCTAGAGAATGTCAGTTTTTTTTACAATATCATCCATGATCTCATACTCTTAATTATCCATAATTTTAAAATAAAAGTAACACAATTTAAATAGACTAAGTTAAAATTTTAATTTATATCCTTCATAACTTAATCCAATCATCATAATAACTCTTTCATTAACATTCATGTTGTTTAATCTAAACATTGCTCTGATATCACAGGTCATGACTTGGCCTGGAGTTTATAATTACCTAATACAAGAACAAACGGTCGGACGGAGAATAAGTTTTTAAATATTTTATTTCTTTCACTAACAATTTAATATTCAATTATTAATTTAAAAACCACTAAAGAAAGCACATTAATTAACAATTAGAAGTTTATCTTTCTGGTTACTGATTTTTCCTTCTTTAGAAAAGCCATAGGATGGAAAGGCCATCAGTTCTAACCCAAATGATAAACTTCTACAATTAATAAAATTCTAGTATAGGCTTTCAACAAAGGAGCATTAGAAGTAGAGTGTCAGCAAGCATGACTGGTCTAAAAGATGTTCTCAAATAATTGTGCTTCTAAGATGCAGACATTGATAATAAGAAATAAAGTGTGGTAGATCAATTCATGAGAAAAACAAGATTTCCATTGACATAAATGATCAATAAAATATCAATGCCAGTGTCTAAATAATCGTTGATGAAGCATAGTATTAGTATACTTGTACATGAGCCTATCTAATTATAAATTTACCAAGCAGGCAGCAAAATAAAGATCTACTGACCAAACTAAACTTTGCCCATTCTAGAAATTCCCCAATTTAGTAGGGGTTTGGGTTAGGCTAAAAACCTAACAGAAAAAAGTTACAGTAAGAACTAAACCTTAAATTTATTATAAGTTCATTCACACAATTAGTAAACAATAAAAAATATTTAAGCTAACAAAAGCCACTATAAGTTGATTCACGCAATTAGTAAACAATAAAAAATATTTAATCTTACAAAAGCTCCACAAAGTTTTATATAATAAATCCTCCAAACAAGCCATTCAGAATGTTATATAAGTTTGGTTAAAGACAAGTTAATTAGTTGACGTTAATCTAGAAAGAACAAGATAATCATCTCACCCCTAAAACAACTATATATTGACTGACGCACTCAGAACCTTGCAGGTAAGGCAGCCAACTACAATTATTATGAGATTATACCTCTTCCAACCATTGAATAAAAAATACGAATGCATCAGTAGTAACATGGTAATATCGAGTTTGTGTTATGAGAGTGTAAGTATTATGTTCTTCATTTAGTTCTTGTACTACAACTTTTTTGCCCTTTCTTTTCAATGAATAATAACTTTATGTTGATTTCCCTTTTAATATTATTCAATACCAATGCATTACTTGTATTATAGAATCCTTTTGTTTAGCCTTAAGAATCGAGTTAATGCATGAGGCAAGTGGTTGATTTCCTTAATTACAGAACTTAATATGGGGATGTATCACCTTCAATACTTTAGGCGTACATATGGTATCAAATCAAGGCATCATTTAACTTGGTTTCTTATATTAAATTAGATGGTTAATGTTTTAATATTTTCCAAACTAACAAAAAGTTGTACTTATTATTTGACCTATTTAATCAATATGACTTGTTTTATTAGTAAAGAATGCCTCCAAAAAAAAAATGTTGTCACAAGTTATGTTAATGGCAGCAATTGTGCGACATTTGGGAGAGCAAAGCTTGTCCCTAGTGGTCATGGAGCAAATCTTCAAACTACTAAAACTGTTAGAGCCATACAAACCAATCCTCATATTCCAAATCCAATTTCGATGCCCTTGTTAAGGTTGATATCCTTTGAAACAGAATGTCACACCAAGCTTTACCAGATAACATTGGTAACAAAATGTCCATTGGTGGTATCATATAGTTTTTTATATATTGAAATATAATTGAGTCAAGTATCGGTTATTTTCAAACAAGAATGTACAATCTACATCAATGGTACCCACTTCGTCGATTCAACTTAAACCAAAATCAATTTAAACCATTTCAAAGGTGTTGGTTAGGATCATTACTCTTCTTGGACACCATGGTACGTGTGCTACCTCAAAAATCAAATAACATAATAAAAGGCTATACCACAGCTGTCAATATCAAATTTAAATTCAAACTAAATTGGGTTTAATCCCTTACCAAGAGGTATGCCTGATACCAACAAATTATGATATAATACTATTAATGGACATTACGATAGAAATATAAACATCACGCATCCACATAAATAAAGGGAGGAAGATAGACTTTTCTACTCCTAAATTGTTCTTCTCATTAATAGCAGTAAAAGTGTATACATAATTTAAAGAATGTTAAAGATCATTTGAACAACAGCAAGCATCAAAAGTTTCTCAATGGGTAGCTATGATTGCATGAAATGCTAAAAAGGATTTTAAATAGAAAAGCCTTTTGAATAGTTTAAAATTAACTATATGGATTGTTTGAGAATAAACAATGCATTTAAATATAATGATTGATGAAATATACAATAAAATTAGAAGTTTAAGAAGAATAAACATGCCACCTATCATCCTTTTTCTTTTACAAGTTTGACAAGTAATTAAATTATTATAAAATTTTGATGACACATTTAAGAAGAATTCAACCTATCCTATTTTGCTAAGGAGTAACATCTTCCAAATCAATAATGTGACAGCCATGAAATTGTAGCTCCATGGAAATGAAGCTAAGCAACTATTGCAAAGAAAACTATGAGATAAGTGTAACAAAAAAGGTATCAACTTGATGTTCATGCACCTAGAAATAATTTAAACAAATGGAACAAACTATTATAAGGATCAATAGATGTAAATAACTTTATTTAAATATAAAACAATTAAGAGAAGACAGTAAGACCCAACTAATCTCATAACAAAATTATAGCAAATTTTTAAAATAAAAAAAAAAACTGTCGCAAATTAAAAAAAGTCAAATTTTAAAGCTTGGTTTTATAATGAGGATGGTCTATTGTGCATGCTTTTCACAAAGTAGAGATGGTATGATATGCAACAGATGCAATAAAAAGAAAAATTAAACCAAACCACAAAAACCTACGGCTTCAATTGAGTTCATGTTGAAGTCAGCAATACTTAGGTTTCACGTTTTACCAGATAACAGACAACGACATATGGGAAAACTTCCATTTAAATTGATTAAAGTAAATAAGAAAAAGCTTTGCAGAAAACTATAACCACCGTTATACAAGTATCACACCAAAGATGGGTTCTGCCATGGACATTGCCAAAACAACCATGCGAGTTAGGATAATAGCCATTAAGAACCATCAATATCCCTTTAATCGGTAGCTTCCAAAACGAGTATCTAAAAAGCCATGTGTTTAAAATTAAATTGTCTTTAACCATCATCAGGCATTTCTCTTTTTTAAAGTTTCCAATATACAATTGTAGAATCTTCTGCATTCAACTAAGACTTTTGATTGTTTATGTATTTTTAGTAGGCATGTGAGAATTGCATACAAATTTAAATTTGACAACAAGAAAGCCCTCATTTTAGTTGTTTGTTCACTTTTTTTCTTTTTTTAAAAAATTATGCCTGTTTGTTGCTGATATACAACCAGGCAAATGTATGAAATAAGCATGTCTATTTACTTGCCTCGTACTATTCTTCTTATAGTTTTATTTCTCCTTAATGGATATGCCGTGACTTCTTGTAAAACATTTTTTCACTAAAAATCAAATAGCCTATTTTGATATTGGCAAAATAGAACATAAACAGACTAAAACGAAAATATAACCAATTTGAACCAAATTAAAAAATATATAATTGAAACTAGAGGTATAACTGAGTTAAGCCAATTAGCGAGTCGGCTCGTGATGGCTCATGAGCCAAGCTCGATAAACTAACGAGTCAGACGAGCCAACTCTAACTAAACTGGTTAGCTTGTTAGCTAACTTATTTGACAAATTTTAATATAAACTATATCTTACTTATTATTTCTCATGTAATTTATTATTATATTTATCATTTCATCATAGAAATTCATAAATCAAACTTTTCATAAATAAATGAATCAACTAAAGATCAGATAAGCTCGTAGAATTGAGCGGAAACTCAGGCACAAACTTAATTAGTTAATTAAGCTCAAGCTCCAAGTAAAGGGTGACTCAAGTTCAGCTGAACTCATTTATGCCTCTAACCAAAAGCACGAGTTTGAACTATAATCACTTAGATTTGAATTTTGTAGTTCGATCCTAGAAGTGCTATGTTGGAATGAAATGAGCACTCCATTGTCAATGAATAAAAGAGTAAAGTCATACAAATGATACGAATAACTAGTACCCAAAATAAATAAAAAGACTAGCATTGATTTCTTTGTACCAAAAAATATTGTTCTATGTGAAAGACATTTGTTCAAAATATATTAACCATTATTAGCCCATGTCTATGCTAATAGATTCATTTCCTTCAGTAACATATGGGCAAAAATTTTTTATCAAAATATACACAAATAGTACAAAAAAACTAAAAAAAGAATAAATTTCAATATTGAATTTTAATATCAGTTAAAATAAACAATCAAATCAATAATAAAATTAAAATAGCCTAAGAAGATTATATCTCAACAGAGAAATACAAATTGAGTATTATAATTTTTTGGAAAGGAATATATCATTAAGTAATGTAAGTTTCATATTACGCAACTTTGATGTATAAAATAAAGGTAATACAGAAATATTTTAAGTATGAAAATAATAATTGATAAATCGTATGAAAATTAATATAAAACAAAAAACTTAAATAGAGAAATAATATAATAGAAAATAGTTCTATTGGTTGAATTCACGTGAGAGAAATAACATTCTCTAAAGCTAATAATTGGATATCAAAATGATCGTCAAAGTACATTCAATACATGCATAAGTAGAGTAATTCTCACATACACCAAGCATTAATTTATATACTATATCAAGTTTACAAATTAATTAGATTCAGAAACCCATAATGTGCCAAATCAAAATAATCATCAAGAAGAAATACCGCATTATGACATTAATTAAATTTTTTAAAAAAAAAGAAAAAACTCAAAAGAAATTAGACATAAATGGTTAAAATCTATTAATTAAACTAAAGAATAGCATGATCAAGATAATCCAATCAGTTCGATTTAATCTTTGCCTACAGACTCAGAATGAAAAAGATAACAAAAGTGGATAACAAGTTAATATAATATCCAGCTAAAAACTAACTCTTACCCCTTTGGAGACTTGAATCTGGGAAGAAAATTGTGAGCTCAATTGTTCCTGCCAAAGTTGGCCTGAATCCTGTTGCCTTATATTTGATGCAACTGACTCTTTATTTTCACGTATAGAATCCCATGACCTTTCCCCTCCACTTGAAGGCACTTGTCCTGAACGGCCACGCCAATCTCGATTGTCGGGTTCATAATAGCGATTCTGAAATTGACTTTGCAACTGCATTTTAAGATAATAATCTTAAATAAGAGATAAAAAAATTTTAAATAAAATATGAAATTAAAAAAATTGTTCATAAAACATCTAATGGAATTCAGATATGCATACAATAATTGAAAAGGTGGCACAATAACTCACATTGGCATCACTGCCACCCCAAGATTGGTCCTCGCCATGAAGTTCAGCATCTATCTCTTTCTTTACTTTTAAAATATCCTCAGGAACTTCAACAACCTTGAAGATAATGCAGAAAGGAAAGTTTAGCCAAGCAGAATAAATGGTAGAGTCCTTATGCCTGTAACTCTAATTATCTTAAAAATGATTCATCATGCTTTATCCTGAATTATTATGATTTAATAAGAATTATTATTTTAAATCAAACTTTTATCATAATTATTTATAAAAAACTACATTACGTGTATTATTTTTTCATTGGGCCCAGAAAGGATATCTGAAAGAGACATTGCAAAGCATTTATTAAAGTATAAGTTCGTTGTATTGAAGGAATGCATGAAAACAAAATTCAACATAATACTTTTTAGTTATCTGCTCCAAAGGTCACAAAAAGTAAAAAAATTGGAAATAAATGAAAGGATTTGATAAATAAGATCCAAAATTACAATATGACTGCTGCTAACAGAAAATCAAGTAAACAAAAAGAAAAAAAAACAATAAAAACATAAAAATAAATATCATCCAAAATTACAATATGGCTGCTGCTAACTTGAAATCAAGTACACAAGAAGAAAAGAAACAATAAGAACATAAGAAATAAGGCAAGTGTCAAAAAACACACAAGCATAACATCAAAAATAAATTAAAAATTCTTCTACCTCATTTTTCAAACTATGAATCATAAAAGTATTGCCTCTTTATCAAGCAGCTACCAAATAAGTTTCCAGCTAAAACTGAGCTAATCACGCATTTTAAAGGGTCCAATGAAGCTAATTTCAACAAATTCCACCAAATAACAATAGAGAATAGCTTAGATAAAAAAAAAAGTGATGTGCTCAGGTTAGAACAGAAACTATCTATGGAATTGCACAATAATCAGCAAAAACACTCATTTAAATAATACCAAAATAGCATCCCTAACTGGAAAACTATATATGCACACGCACATATATGGACCCATCTTGCGAAAGAACACAGAAATCAACTCAATTTTGTTTGCAGACCTCTTCACCTCTTTCACTGAACCAACAGCTTACATATTAAAATAATATCAAAATATATAATACATACATATATGACTATATTAGTCTCTCTTACAAATCAATGTTGGCTAGCTTTTTTTTCTAACCAAAATCCAGAATTTTTTGATATTCCTTTGTTGTCTAAAACAAAGGATAAAAACTCAGTTTTGCTCATACTTTTAGACATTGAAAGTAACTGTACCTCACGAAGTTGTAATAACTGGTCCCGAGTGTAGCGAATGTGTTCACGCCCCTCAAACCTTGATTCTCCGCCCTGCAAAAGAAGGTAAAAACTGAATGACATCCAAAATTTTATACAAAAATAAATCAACAAGGCAGTTAGGCAGCACAATAAGTGGTGGACATGAAAAATATCATAACTGCACGGTTCAAATTGTCAAAAACCAAACTGGCAGCAACGTAACTATCTCCGGTTTAAAATCTGCAAAAACTTCAAAAGGTCCAGTCTAGAAGCAGGGGATCATGATCAAGAAAACAACCATCCAAAAGTGCAGACTACAAGCTTAACGTAGATCACATGCGCACAATCTTTAAGAGAAAGTCCATGGATTCAAAAGGTGGATGTAAATGCTCGACCAATGGCGACGGAAAGAGTTATCCTATTGTTTTTTATCATGTTAAATGAAGATACCTCATCAAGCAAGTTCCAAGAATTGGTTCAAAGCATATGTGGATCAGAATTAAACAAAAAAATCGTAAATTCAAACAATCAGACTGAGGATGAAGCTCCAAAAATGCCATCAAGATCTCAATTTTCAATAAATCTACCCGATTCAACACCAACTCAATCAGATCGACCATCAAGAAACAAACTTGGACACTCCCGAATTGGTATCGCGAACAAGGAAGCGCAGAAGACGACAAATACGGGAAAATCGCTATACTGAGGTCGAAAGCAGCACTAGATATGAGATAACCTTGGATGCGCCGCCATGAGCACGGAAGACAGATGCGTCAGAGATCGAGCTGAGGGNTAATTGGTATCGCGAACAAGGAAGCACAGAAGACGACAAATACGTGAAAATCGCTAGTACTGAGGTCGAAAGCAGCGCTAGATATGAGATAACCTTGGATGCGCCGCCATGAGCACGGAAGACAGATGCGTCAGAGATCGAGCTGAGGGCCGCAACACCGCCTGCGCCGGAGTAAACTGTCGAATCGAAGCGGGGGGCAAGGAGTCTGCTGCCTCGATTGCCGCCACCACCAGGCCTCAGGCTCAGCACCGTCTGATCCGCCTGCATAACTCGCCGGAATCCTCCCTCTACGTAACGCCGCGATTTCACCGGCTGCCGATCGGTTCGACAAGCAATAAAAATATCGGAAAACCCTTCGCGAATCCCGCTCTCTAACTATGGAAAAACAGGAGGAAAGCGGAAAGAGGAAGGAAGAAGAGAGCGTCAATGGGGGCCGAAGTTCCGATTTATGCCTCAAGGATGGCGAATTCGTAGTTTATGGCTTTTTTGTGGATGAAAAAATCGGCCTGGTAGCGAGTGCCGCGTAGAAATACCCTAAAATTCAATCNTCTCTAACTACGGAGAAACAGGAGGAAAGCGGAAAGAGGATGGAAGAAGAGAGCGTCAATGGGGGCCGAAGTCCCGATTTATGCCTCAAGGATGGCGAATTCGTAGTTTATGGCTTTTTTGTGGCTGAAAAAATCGGGCTCGTAGCGAGTGCCGCGTAGAAATACCCTAAAAAATTCAATCTTGACGGTTCTAATTTAGCGAAATGACCATATTACCCCTACTAGGTTCTGGTAATATCAGATTGCCACCAATGCGAGATTGACGGCGCGTGTGGTTCGCCGTAGGGAGTTTGCCGAGATGCGACGGACGTGGCCCGTGTGGTTGTTAGTTAAATGCCCATAACCGTCCGATCATTCGTTCATCTGATCCGGACCGTAGATATTAGGCATCACTAAGCCGGACATCGACATTGATAAATCATCACGTGCGTGAATGCTGAATAATAGAGGATATTTGTTTTGATTGCCAAAGAAAAATAAAAAATTGGGAAGTATTTTTGTTTCTTTTATGTAGAATATCAATTTATTTTTTTTATTCTATAAGTATGTGATTGGATCAATGCTAGTTAAGCTCAACTCAAGTAAACTTTGTGGAATCTTATAAGTGCATTTGGGAAGCAAAATTGAAATCATCCAATCAAGCTAAATCATAACAAATTAGGCCGAATTGGATAGGCCTGTCTCATGGAGCCAAATGTCATTCTCATGCACTGAATTGTTTGTATGCAGAGGCGTATAGAGACAACGTGCTTCGCCTATTGTTTGAGACTAGTCAGCACCAATTTGGTGGCCTTCATTTCTGCTTTCACTAAATTATTTGTGTGCATATTGTTTGAAAAGTTCATTTTTT
The DNA here is from genome assembly GCA_002079205.1 of Phalaenopsis hybrid cultivar. Taxonomy (NCBI): domain Eukaryota; kingdom Viridiplantae; phylum Streptophyta; class Magnoliopsida; order Asparagales; family Orchidaceae; genus Phalaenopsis; species Phalaenopsis hybrid cultivar. The sequence continues at coordinate 58,281 of JXCR01132472.1, forward strand.
TTTTCAAAATCATTACAACTCTCGCATTTCAAGATCGACTTTAGTGATCTATAAATATGGCACTTGATTTCCCATTCTACTTGAAATCATCGAATTTCAATCTAGCATCTTAATGGATGATAATTTTCAAGTTACAACCTATTATGACCAACCTATTAAATCACATATTTTGCATGAATCTTTTGTTTATCGATTATGTAGTTATTTAGTTTTCTTGCCAAAAACTTGACTTGATTTTACTGTGCAAAATAGATATGTTATAGAATTTAAAATTGATTTATTATGCACATGCTATCGTTTCAAGTAATATAAGATTTTCTTTAAAACTCAGAGTATCGATCCCACAAAGAAACGAGATAAGAAATACCTTATGCTTATTCTAGTCTACTACTATCAGGTCTTAGTTTGGAATTTAGAAAAGTTTAATTTTCCTAAATTTACTACTTTTCTCTTAAATTTAAGTTAACTAAATTTTTAAAAAAAAAAACAAATCTAAGGAGACTGGGTAAATTTTGGAAAGTTCTTATATAATCAAAATCTCTTTCCCCTTGAAATAAGATCATAACCAGTGTAATAATCAAATGTTTAAAGGATAAAATATAATTTTGTGTCAAATAGAAGCATACATATTCTTTACCCTCTCCCTAATACATAAATAACGTTGACTAACCTAAAGTAAGTTCTTAAATCATTTGTTATGTCGGGTAGGTTATAGTCTCTCACTTTCAGATTACCCACTGGGTCCTCTCCATAGGACTAATCAGTCCTTATATTCTAACTCTAAGTTAAATTAATAAAGTAACTAGACTGTCACTATATAATCATCAATTTAGATCCATCAAAACATATCTGTCTATCTATTTGCACTAACCCATGGATTACCTTCTCACCCATGAGATTAATGTGATTCCTACTAGTTGAGATAGATTCACAACAAATTTTAACATATCAATTGATCAGATCAAATATGTAAACTAACTACGAAGTAATTAATCATCAAAAGTATGGAATAAGAGAAATCTTAAACAATTCTAATCCTACCCATGATTAAATCTCATCACAAGGAGAAAGAGTAAAGAAAATTACTCACTTAGCATAGAGGAAACCCAACCGAAAACTTTCTTTAAATCAAAGCAATTCACTAGATAAGTGTTTAGAGCAATTATAAGATAATGAAGAACACAATACTTAGTTTTTTTTCTCTCTGAACGAAAAATGAAAATTCCTCCAACAAAGTCCCTTGTTGATCCACACAAAGCTCATATAATTTCTTATAGATATCTCTTAAAATCCCACATTAATTGATCCCGATTTTCTATATAGATAGATGTAAAATGTGATGTATAAGATTATTTTTCTTAATAAATATTCTTAATTTGCAACAAAGTCAAAAACTTGATCCAAAGCAAAAGCTATGTAAATCTTTAACTATGAAGAAAATAAGAATGCAGTTATAATATTTGAATATGGGATACTACGCAAGTATGTGTATCGTTATCAAGTAATATAAAACTTTCTAATTAAGTCTCGAATATCAATTCTACAGGGAGGACTAATTTTATATAACAAAATTTACTTAGCAATATATTCTTACTTAAACTTAAGATACTAAAATAGAAATGAAAGTTCGATTTTTTTTGTAATTTTTTTATAATTAAAAATTAAGTAAGCAACTAATTAACTTAACTAAAATACTTGCAAGATGAATGTAATATTAATAAAATATTTTTTTCCTTATCATTAATCAGTGATAAATATAGAAATTGTGTTGTGGGAGTATACTAAATGTGCTTTGTCAAAGAGGAGCAATAATATTCTTTACATTTACTAAAGATGTTATAAAGGATATGACTAATATATAGTTTTAATAGTCTTGAAGACCGGCTAGGCAAGGAAGATACTAGCTCTCACTCTAGAGTTCCCTCTTCTCTCTCCATCTGGGGGCTAACAACTTGTATCAAAACTTAAAACTAAAAATCAAATTGGGGGTTTTAGTCTGTCACTCTAAAATCCTTTAATTCTACACCCTTTAAATATATATTTTTATTTATTTGCACTCAACCCCATGAATATTCTCATTCATAAAATCAATATGTGATTCTAACCTTTTGTTGACTGAGACAACACCATTTTGGATCTTACATGTTCTCACAACATGTATTAACATCTTAATTGGTCAAATCAAGAAGTAAATGAAGTGCAATGTTTCAAATCATCACAACTTCTTCCAAAGTTGAAGTCTAATACTTCACACAACTTCCTTTTAAATATTTAATCACTTATCATTTTAAGAAAAAAGATAAAGAAAACTACTCATAATTCATGGAGAAAACACAACTACACATGAGTTTAAAAGTAGAAATCATGCACACAAACAAGAAATCTAAATTAAAACCAAGTGTGGTCATAAAGATAAAAACTTATCTCAAATTCTCTCTACCAAATATCTTGAAGTTCCTTTAAATTATCTTCCTTCTCTCATAATACAAACAAAACTCAAAATAAAATAAAAAAAAATAAAATAAAGGTGGTCGACGGCGATGGCGGCGGTGGGCTGTAAAGTTTGATGGATGGCTGGCCTCTTTTTCTGGAAAATCTAAGTCTTTTCTTATAAAAATCCAAGGGGTGTCTTGGTGTCTCTTCAAAAAGGCATCTCCATTCAATGAATCTACTATAAGTTGCCTCCTCATAAGCCAATTGAATGAATTTTCGTGTTCATGGGCTATTTCCCACATTTTTATCAAGGGTTGCTTCAAACACCTCTTCAAAAATCTGCTCCAAAAATAAATCATCAAGTAACTACTTCTGGCGCTTAAGCACGGAGTACCTGGCGCTTAGGCGTTGGGCCATTGACGCTTAGGCGTCAGACTGGGCACTTAGGCGCCTCAATTCATTTTTGCACTTGTCTTCATTTTTGCTCCAAATTTGGCCATTTTTCACTCATTTTAGTATTTTTCATCCATTTAATTGTACCTGCAAGAAAAACACACAAATATCTTTCATTAAAGCACAATGTCTAAAAAATAGGTATAAAAATGTGTATAAAAACACTATATATTTTTTGTGTATCAAAATCCCCCAAACTTAAGATGATACTTGTCCTTAAGTAACCTTTCAATCTTTAAAAACTAACATAAGTAAATAATGTATATGAGTTTCTTTAGGAGTTACTAAAATTTTGATGTAGAAATATAGTAGTCCAATTTAAATAAAATATTCACATTTTTATCAAGAGTTGCTTCAAACACCTCTTCAAAAATCTGATACAATTAAATAAATCATCAAGTAACTACTTCTGACGCTTAAGCACGGAGTACCTGGCTCTTAGGCGTTGGGCCTTTGACGCTTAAGCGTCAGACTGGCCACTTAGGTGCTGTTGACCTCACTTTTGGTTGAGGTCTAGAAATTTCTTTAGTATCCTAAGTCTAGCCATAGGATTTTCCTATNATGTCACCATATAATCATCAATTTACATCCATCAAAACATATCTCTCTATATATTTGCACTAACCCATGGCTTACCTTCTAACCCATGAGATTAATGTGATTCCTACTAGTTGAGATGGATTCACAACAAATTTTAACATATCAATTGATCAGATCAAATATGTAAACTAACTACGAAGTAATGAATCATCAAAAGTATGGAATAAGAGAAATCTTAAACAATTCTAATCATACACATGATTAAATCTCATCACAAGGAGAGATTTTTAAGGAAAATTACTCACTTAGCATGGAGGAAACCCAATCAAAAATTTTATTTAAATCAAAACAAATTCACTAGATAAGTATTTACAGCAATTATAAGATAATAAAAAACACAATACCTTGGATTTTCTCTCTGAAAGAAAAATGAAAATTCTTCCAACAAAGTCTCCTGTTGATCCATGCAAAGCTCATACAATTTCTTACAGATATCTCTCAAAATCCCACATTAATTGATCCTGATTTTCTATATAGATAGATGTAAAATGTGATGTATACGATTAATTTTCTTAATAAATATTCTTAATTTGCAACAAAGTCAAAAACTTGATCCAAAGAAAAAGTTGGGTAAATCTTTCACTATGAAGAAAATAAGAATGCAGTTGTAATATTTCAATATGGGATGCTACGCAAGTATACGTATCGTTATCAAGTAATATAAAACTTTCTAATTAAGTTGTGAATATCGATCCTACAAGGAGGACTAATTTATATAACAAAATTTACTTAGCAATATATTCTTACTTAAACTTAAGATGCTAAAATAGGAATGAAAGTTTGATTTTTTTATAATTTTTTTTTATAATTGAAAATTAAGTAAGCAACTAATTAACTTAACTATAATACTTGCAAGATGGAGACAATATTAATAAAATATTTTTTCCTTATCATGAATCAATGATAAATATAGAAATTTTGTTGTGGAAGTATACTAAATGTGTTGTGTCAAATATGAGCAATAATATTTTCTACTTTTACTAGAGATGTTATAAAAAACATTGGTTAATATATAGTTTTAATAGTCTTGAAAACCGATCAGGCAAAGAAGATACTAGCTCTCACTCTAGAGTTCTCTCTTCTCTCTCCACCTGGGGGCTAACAACTTGTATCAAAACCTAAAACTAAAAATCAAATTGGGGGCTTTACCCTGTCACTCTAAAGTCCTCTAATTCTACTCCCTTTAAATATATTTTCTTATTTATTTGCACTCAACCCCATGAATTATATTATCATTCATGAAATCAATATGTGATTTCAACCCTTTGTTGAATGAGACAACACCATTTTGGATCTTACATGTTCTCACATGTATTAACATCTTAATTGACTAAATCAAGAAGTAAATGAAGTGCAATGTTTCAAATCATCACAACTTCTTCCAACATTGAAGTCTAATACTTTACACAACTTCCTTTTAAATATTTAATCACTTATCATTTTAAGGAAAAAGATAAAAAAAACTACTCATAATTCATGGAGAAAACACAACCACACATGAGTTTAAAAGTAGAAATCATGCACACAAATAAGAAATCTAAATTAAAATCAAGTGTAGACACAAAGATAACACTTATCTCAAATTCTCTCCACCAAATGTCTTGAAGTTCCTTTAAATTATCTTCCTTCTCTCTCAATACAAACTAAAACTCAAAATAACATAAAATGAAATAAAGGTGGTCGGCAGCGACGGCGGCAGTGGGCTGTAAAGTTTGATGGATGGCTGACCTCTTTTTCTGGAAGCTCTAAGTCTTGTCTTATAAAAGTCCAAGGGGTGCATTGGTGTCTCTTCAAAAAGGCATCTCCATTCAATGAATCTTTTAGATGTTGCCTCCTCATAAGCAGATTGAATGACTTTTCGTGTCCATGGGCTATTTCCCACATTTTTATCAAGGGTTGCTTCAAACACCTCTTAAAAAATCTGCTCTAATTAAATAAATTATCAAGTAATTACTTCTGGCGCTTAAGCACGGGGTACCTGGCGCTTTGGCGTTAGGCCTTTGACGCTTAGGCGTCAGACTGGGCGCTTAGGTGCCCCAATTCATTTTTGCTCCAAATTTGATCATTTTTCACTCCTTTTAGTATTTTTCATCCATTTAATTGTACCTGCAAGAAAAGCACA
>JXCR01132472.1:68718-85820 GCA_002079205.1 Phalaenopsis hybrid cultivar
AACTTGTAGTAAATTGAAACTTTTAAACATGCAGCTTTGAGTAGCAAGTTAGCTAAATTCTAAACCTTCCTAAGATTCCAGAATTAAGTTCAACAAACACTAACTAAATCTTACACGCAATTAAAATAATTACTACCACACATAATAACTAGACACAAATAAATTACAGTAGGTGTACGAAACAAAACAGTCTCAACATAACAAAAACTAGCAGTCTCAATAATCACACTAGAAGTATAACAAAAAGTATAGAACAACTGCACTAACAACAGTTCATAACAATACATACACTACAAACATAAAACAAAACTAAAGAACCCAATTAATCATCACCCTTCTATGCATCACTATCGTCACTACGCAAAACAACTGCAGGCTCATATGGTGGATATCTAGGGTACAGAGAAAATACAACATCCTGGTTCCCTCTCATAAGGTTTTCCATAGCTATGTTGAATTCACCCTCATAATCACTATTTCTCTTCATATACCCATCCATATGCTCTACAAAATGTTCTAAATTTGTTACTTTTTCATTGGTATAAATAACATTATTTAATATCCTTTTCATAAGCTGTGATTGAGTATCAGAACCAGAAGTCTGACCTCGTGATGTAGAAGCATGTGAAGTAGAAGCTCGTGTAGTAGAGGTAGCTGAACTACTGGAGAATCCACCCTTCCAACCAAAAATAGAATGAAGTGAATAAGTCTTCACATTCACACTGGTAATGGGCTTCAACGACTGTAAGATCTCCTCCCAACTGTCATATCTAACACCAACCTGCTCGCATAATGAAAAGATAAAGGATGAGAATCCTAAACCTGCAGTAGTAGCAGCAATAACATAAGTGGTAATAACTCCATAAATCAATCCTTCAATATCAATTGGCTTGGTCTGCTGAATATAGTAGTTCAAAGTTGCTCTCTCTCGAGTCACTTCACTCANACTGAATACAGTAGTTCAAAGTTTCTCTCTCTCGAGTCACTTCACTCAAATGATTTCTAGGCAACAGACGAGCAGAAATAAAATAAAGTCATGCCTTTGCAGTGTCATCCAACTTTGAAGTAGAGAAGTTTACTCTTCTTTCATTTGTAATCTTCCATAATCCTCTCTCAGCAGTCAAAGATGAAATAATCTCGTCTAGCTCCTCCTCAGTAGGACTATAGCTTGCATAAAAACACAAATTACTCGAGGGCAAGAGATAAAACTGATTAATTACCTTACGAGAAAATGATGTTGTTTTCCCCCTCACTATGACTCCTTCCTCATCAGACTCCGACAGATTAGCATAAAACTCTCGTACCACAGAAATCACAGTGATAACAGAAAAATAACATAACCGCTCCCACTGGCGGCTAACAATCAACTCTTCAACAACTCCTCCCAGATTTTTAAAACATCGCTCAGGATTTAATTCCTTGAATGCAGTGCATCACTATATCGATCATGAGCTCTAGCACTAACAAATTTACTTGAATTGAATGGAGCTTTTCCTTTGCTTCTCTTCATTCTTGGTGTCATTTTTTATAAAAATATATAAAATTCAAAATAAATTCCAAAATCAACTTCAAATTACTAAACTCAACTTCTAAAAGCTCAAACTAACAAATTTATGCATTTTCCATCAGTTTTTCTCAAATTTTCACCATGAATAGTGATTTTTGGGTAACTCATGAATGTACTCAAAATACATGGTGAAAATAAAATTTTTTTACTTATAAGTGAAGCTCTTACCTCAAGAAGATCAAATCTAATAATTCTGGCTTGAATCCACCAAGAAATCTTCAAAATATATGATGCTCTAGTTCCTAATTTGTGAAAAACTGAGGAAGAAGGCGAGCGAAGGTGAGTTAATTGTGTTTTTTGGCCCAAAAATTCACTTAAAACCATTCGCGAACAGGTTTTCGTGAACCGATGCTTAAGTGTGAATGGTTTGGTGCTTAGGCGCTTGTCTCTCGGTTTAGGCAGCGCTTAAGCGCGGGTTTTGGCGCATAAGCTCCAGTGCACAAATTTTGATTTTTTTGATTTAAGTGAAATGCACTTCTAGCCTAAGTCAACCAACCCTCTATGGTCTCAAAACATTCTATATAATATTTTCTTCCCTCTTAACTCTCCTTTTACTAAAAATTGACCAATTTAAACTAATTCAATTCAACACTAAATAACACAAAATTTCTTACAAACAAAACATTTATATTAATTCANCAAGATTGACCAATTTAAACTAATTCAATTCAACACTAAATAACACAAAATTTCACATAAACAAAACATTTATATTAATTCATGAATGATTACAAACACTTTCAAATACATAAATTCTTAATCAAAATAGTCTTGGATGAAAAAATTCCTAACATAAACACTAGACAAACATAACATAAAAACACATTAAACATATTTAACATTAAAAAACACTAAACAAATAAACATAAAATCACAAATTTAATTCCACTCCCTAGTTGATGGAACAATTTTTGACCTATCATTAGTCTCTCTGTCAACATTTGGAATGTATATCTGAAAGAACGGATGATGATTAATAACTCTGGTTGAATCTTCTTCAATCAACTTGTTCTTCAAATACATTACCTTGTATGCTTCTTCTATAAAACTGGTATGGCTAAACTGCATCTTAAGTTGCCATCCCGTTATATCCAGATGTGTGTTAACTTCCATAACTTTCACTTCAATTGAAGCCACACTAGCCTCAATTTTACTGATTTTTTACGCTATTCCTTCGATACTAACGGTTAGGAAACCGTTATACATCTTTTGCACAATTTGATTAATAAACTTCTTTCTCATTGCTTCCTCCTTCTTGAAATCACTCTCCCAAGAAGACATTTTTTCAAACTTCTCTATTTCACTTAGGATTTAGGGTTATAATTGAATTGTGATAAAAATCCTTACATAGCCCTTTTATTTATAGGCTCTAACCTCCCCCATAACTCCTAGGCATGTCGTATAACTGCTCTCACATGTTCAAGCCAACCAATTCACTGTTAGAACTTCTAGAAACCAAATTCACACATGTTTTTTAACTATCGCACTTAAGCACCGGATCTTAGCGCTTAAGCGTCAGTGCTCAATTTAGCATAGGACAACTTAACATCCAAAAATTCGTTCTAACATGTCTAAGTCATCTTTTAAGGTCTTAGAATAATCACTAACTCAATATATGGTCAAAATACTATGAAATTTTTTCTAAATCACACACAATAACATAGAAATAAAAACAAACATATAGATAACTATGGGGTGCCTCCCACAGAGCACTTAGTTTTACGTCGTTAGCCCAATGTAACCAGTGTTTATTCTGGTTGACCCAACATCAGAAAATCATTTAATTTAAGTTGGTCACCTAAAAGTAGGATTTCAGCATGTGACCATTCACTTTGAATATTTTATCAGCTTTAAGATCTTTGATCTCCACAGCTCCATAGGGATAAACTTTCATCACAACAAATGGGTCCATCCATTTTAACTTAAGTATATGTGGAAATAACCTTGCATTATAAAGCAAAACTTGTTGCCCTGGCAGAAAATTTTCAGTAAGAATCCTCCGATCATGCCGCATCTTCATATTTTCTTTGTAAATCTTAGCACTTTCATAAGATTCACTCTTTATCTCTTCAAGTTCATTCAATTGCAATAATCTCTTCTCATGAGCACCTTTCAAATTATAATTAAATTCCTTAATCGCCTAATATGTTTTATGCTCAAGTTCAACTGGTAAGTGACATGCTTTCTCAAATATTAGCCTGTATGGGGACATTTCTATAGAAGTTCTGTATGCGGTCCTATAAGCCTGCAAAGCATAGTCAAGTTTAGATGACCAATCCATTTTAGTTGGATTTACAATTTTTTTCAATATTCTTTTAATTTCAGAATTGGATAATTCAGCTAAACAACTTGTCTGAGGATGATAAGCAGTAGTAATTCTATAGTTAATATGATATTTCTTTAATAATTTCTCCATCATTGCATTTCTGAAATGACTTCCCCCGTCAGTTATGATTACTCTCGACATCCCAAATCTATAAAATATATTCGTTTTTAAAAACTTTGCAACACTTTGAGCATCACGTCGAGGTCAAGCAACAACTTCTTTCCATTTGGATACATTGTCTACTGCTAACAATATATATATATAAATTTTTGAAAGATGGTAAAAATGGTCCCATGAAATCTAATCCCCAAACATCAAATATCTCAACTTATAACACATAATTGAGGGGCATCTCATTTCTCCTAGAAATATTGCCTACTTGTTGGCATCGATCACAAGTTTTGATATAAGCCTTAACATCTTTAAGGATTGTAGGCTAATAAAATTCAGATTGAAAAATTTTGTATGTTGTTTTATCAACACCAAAATGTCCCCCAAAATCAGAATTATGACATTTTATAATTTCATAAGTTTCTTCTAATGGTACACATCTTTGAATAATTAAATCCTTTCCTTATTTATTAATTTATAAGTTTTTTTCTAACGACACACATCTTCGAATAATAAGATCTTTTCTTTGTTTATAAAAAAATGGGTCATCCCAAAAATAAGTCTTAGCTTCATATACAAATTTCCTCTTATGTTGGTATGTCATTTCATATGATATAATATCACTAACAATGATGTTCACAATGTCGGCATATTATGGAACACACCACTCGCTAACATTGAACAATTTTTTAGATGAACAATTTTTTAGCTAGAAAATGTTTATTAATTTCTTTTTCAAAACATAGTGGTTTTTCTAATTCAAGTTTGGACAGATGATCAACAATTTGATTCTCAGCTTTCTTCCTATCTATTATTTCAAAACCAATTCTTGCAAAAGAAGAGCCCATCTTATCAATCTTGGTTTTGCATCCTTCTTTTTCATTAAACACTTAATANAACCTTGAAAATTTTTTCATGTTTTTGTCCTAAAACAACTCCAATAGCATAATCACTAGCTTCACACAGTAATTTAAAAGGTTTTCCCAATCTGGTGAAACAATAATTGGTGCAGTGACTAATTTTTTTTTAATAATTCAAAAGCTTTTAGGCNGAGAGTTTTATTAGCATAGTAGATAACCTTGAAAATCTTTTCATGTTTTTGTCCTAAAACAACTCCAATAGCATAATTACTAGCTTCACACAATAATTTAAAAGGTTTTCCCAATCTGGTGAAACAATAATTGGTGCAGTGACTGATTTTTTTTAATAATTCAAAAGCTTTTAGGCACTCTTCATCAAAAGTAAAAATTACAACTTTTTCAAGTAAATGGCATAGATACTTAGCAATTTTTGAAAAGTCTTTAATATATCGTCTGTAAAATCAAGCATGTCCTAAAAAACTCCTAATTTTCTTCACACTTGTTGNGACTGATTTTTTTTAATAATTCAAAAGCTTTTAGGCACTCTTCATCAAAAGTAAAAATTACAACTTTTTTGAGTAAATGGCATAAATACTTAGCAATTTTTGAAAAGCCTTTAATATATCGTCTGTAAAATCAAGCATGTCCTAAAAAACTCCTAATTTTCTTCACACTTGTTGGGTAAGNGCATAGATACTTAGCAATTTTTGAAAAGTCTTTAATATATCGTCTGTAAAATCCAGCATGTCCTAAAAAACTCATAATTTTCTTCACACTTGTTGGGTAAGGTAAATTAACAATCACTTAAATTTTTTGCAGGGTCTACTTCCATACCATTTTCTGAAATTTGATGTCCCAAAACTATTCCTCCTGCTACCATAAATTGACATTTTTCCCAATTAAGGACTAAATTTGTTTCTTCACAGCTCTTAAGATCTTTAGATAGATGTTCTAAACATAATTAAGGACTAAATTTGTTTCTTCACAGCGCTTAAGAACTTTAGATAAATGTTCTAAACGAGTCAAATGAAGTTCCAAACACTGAAAAATCATCCATAAAAACTTTAATCCCTCTTTCAATTAAATCACAAAAAATAGTCATCATGCATCTTTGAAATGTATTATGTGTATTACATAAACCAAAGGGCATTCTTCTAAAAATAAATGTACCATAAGGACTGGTAAAAGTTTTTTTTCTCTTGATCCTCAGGAGCTATTTGAATTTGGTGATAACCAATATATCCATCCAGAGAACAAAAATATTTATGCCCAGCTAGTCTATACAGCATCTGATCTAGGAAGGGCAGTGGAAAATGATCTTTTTTAGTGGTGAGGTTTAATTTTCTATAATCAATGCAGATTCACCGTCCTGTGACTTGTCTGGTTGGTATTAACTCATTATGTCTATTCAAGGTCACAGTCGCTCCTCTTTTCTTAGGAACACAGTGAATTGTATTAACTCATGCACTATCTGAAATAGGGTAGATAATTCCAGCATCTAACCACTTTAAAATTTATTTCTTAACAACTTCTTTCATAATAGGATTCAATCTTCTTTGAGAATCAACCCTGAGTTTGCAGTTCTCTTCCATATGAATTCTATGCATACAAATTGAAGGAATGATTCATTTTATATCAGCAATTGTCCATCCAAAGGTTTTCTTATAACTCTTTAAAATTTTCATCAAACTCTATTCTTCTTCTATAGTTGATTTTGAGGAAATTATAACAGGTAATGTAGAGGAATCACCTAAAAAGGCATATTTCAAATTTTCAAGAAGCAACTTCAACTTAAACTCAAGAGGTTTTTCAATTGATGGATAAACAGATGTATCTTTTTCTATCGCGTCCAAAACTTCAAAACTTTCTTGAACATAATTTGAATCTTCTTTATATAAATCTTCATATTGATCCAATTCCTCTTCTTGCTCGTGTTCCAACTCTTTCATCTCAAATTTCTCTTCTTAATTTGTTTTGAAATGACATTCACTTAAATGTCTTATAACATTCATTCTATAACATTCATCATCTTTATCTTTTGCAGAGTATTTCATTGATTTAGAAATATTAAATGTAAGTGTTTGATCATTGATGGACATAGTTAATTCTCCATTATGCACATCTATAATTGCTCTTCCTGTGACTAGGAAAGGTCTCCCAAAAATTATAGGTATCTCCTTATCTTCCTCCATATCCGTCACAATAAAATAAATAGGAAAGATAAATTGATCCACTTTCACTAGGACATCTTCTATAACTATTGAACGATCTGCTAACTGTTGATTTACAGTAGTAGGAGTTATTTCTCCTAATCCTAATCTTTTAAATATTAATAATGACATAAGGTTGATGCTTGCTCCTAAATCGCATAAAGCTTTCCCATAAAATATGTCTAATATTGCACATAGAATTGTAAAGCTACCAGGATCTTTAAGCTTTTCAGGAAGCTTTTTCTGAATTTTAGCACTGCACTTCTCACTAAGTGCAACTGTTTCATTATCTTTAAACTTCATATTCCTGTTAAGAATATCCTTCATAAACTTCACATAATTTGGCATTTGTTTTAGAGCTTTAGCAAATAGAATATTAATTGTAAGCTTCTTAAAAATTTTCATAAATTTCGAAAATTGTTTTTTCAACCTGTGTTGCCGAAGCCTCTAAGGAAATGGAGGTGATGGTTTTTTTCAAATCAACTTTAAGTGGAGAAATAGATCTCTCTAAAACTTTCAGAGCATCCTCTTTTGGTTCTTCATTCTCTTCTCTCTCTACTTCAGTCTTTTTTGAATTCTACCTTCCAATTCTCTTCCACTTCTGAGTCGAACGGCTTTTACTTGCTCTTTATTCTACTCTTTCAGATTTATTTGTGTATTATTAGGAAGTGTTCCTTAGGATCTATTACTTAATGAATTTATTATTTGTCCCAAGTTATTCTCAATATTTCTAATTGTAGCTCAATGACTTTATAACTGATTTCTCATTTGTAACACCACTTCTTCTATAGAAAAATTCCTCTCCTTAAATTGTGGATTACTGTTAAAACCTGTAGGATAAGTAGGTCTAAAATCACTATTTCCTTGATTGTTCTAGTTTCTCAATGGGTTTACTTGATTGTTCCTCCATTGCTGATTATTATAGCCCGAAGCATTGTTCCAGTTGAAGTTGGGATGGTTCTTCCAACCTGGGTTATAATAATTCAAATATGGGTTATTCTGGTTATTATTTATGGAATTCAAAGTTTCTAATGATGCTTGAGAATCTACCATTTGGCCTAATGAATTTTCTTCANAGTCTGCATAATTTCTTAAAAATCTAAACTCTTCAACATTTTGATTATTTTGATTTGACATTTCTTGAAATTTTTCCGTAATTTTAATTTTTTTTTATTTTTCTAATAGTTCTTTTTAATTCAGAATCGTAAAGCACAAGTCCCACGGAACCTGAAATACGCATGCAATACTATAAAACACATAAAATAAAATAAAGTGAAAAATAAAAACACACAAACAAAAACTTATATATAAATGACACTACAATATTCCTAAAATAAAGCTTAAAGTTTAAATAAGTCTTACTAAAAAAATTTTTTGCTTTCTAAAAACTTCTTTTGAGAATATTTTTGCAAATTACTATTATATTTATCCTCCTCCCTGACAACGATGTCAAAAACTTGGTGTCGATTCTTCGGTATAGATGGATGTAAAATGCGATGTATGCTATTAATTTCCTTAATAGATATTCATAATTTACAACAAAGCCAGACACTTAATCCAAAGCAAAATCTAGGTAAATTTCTCACAATGAAGCAAATAAGAATGCAGTTATAATATTTCAATATGAGATACTACACATGTATACGTATCACTATCAAGTAATATAAAACTTTCTGATTAAGTCCCGAAAATCGATCCCACAGGGAGCAATATATTCTTACTTAAACTTAAGATGCTAAAATAGGAATGAAAGTTCAATTCTTTTTTTAATTTTGAATAATTGAAAATAAAGTAAGTAACTAAATAACTTAACTAAAATACTTGCAGGATGAAGGTAATATTAATAAAATATCTTTTTTATTATCATGAATCAGTGATAAATATAGAAATTTTATTGTGGAAGTATGTTAAATGTGTTGTGTCAAATATGAGCAATAATATTTTTTACCCTTACTAAAGATGTTGTAAAGAACATTAGCTAATCTATAGTTTTAATAGTCTTGAATACCAGCTAGGTGGGGAAGATACTAGCTCTCACTCCAGAGTTTCCTCTTCTCCCTCCACCTGGGGGCTAACATCTCGTATCAAAACTTAAAACTATAAATCAAATTGGGGGTTTTAGTCTGTCACTCTAAAGTCTTTTAATTCTGCACCTTTTAATTATATTTCTCTATTTATTTGCACTCAACTACATGAACTACAATCTCATTCATGAAATCAATATGTGATTTCAACCATTTATTGATTGAGACAATACCATCTTAGATCTCTTATGTTCTCACAACAGGTATTAATATCTTAATTGGCCAAATTAAGAAGTAAATGAAATGCAAGGTTTCAAATCATCACAACTTCTTCCAACATTGAAGTTTAATACTTCACACAACTTCCTTTTAAATATTTAATCACTTATCTTTTTTAAGGAAAAAGATATAGAAAACTACTCAAAATTCATGGAGAAAACACAACTACACATGAGTTTAAGAGTAGAAATCATGCACACAAACAATAAATCTAAATTAAACCAAGTGTAGACACAAAGATAAACAATTATCTCAAATTCTCTCCACCAAATGTCTTGAAGTTCCTTTGAATTCTCTTCCTTCTCTCACAATACAAACTAAAACTCAAAATAAAATAAACTAAAGTAAAAGTGGTCGGTGGCGGCAGCGTCGAAGGGCAGCGACGACGGGCTATAAAGTTTGATGGATGGCTGGCCTCTTTTTCTGGAAAATCTAAGTCTTTTCTTATAAAAATCCAAGGGGCGTCTTGATGTCTCTTCAAAATATGTCTCCATTCAATGAATCTTTTAGAAGTTGTCTCCTCACAATCCAATTGAATGAATTTTTATGTCCATGGGTTCTTTCTCACGTTTTTATCAAGGGTTGATTCAAACACCTCTTCAAAAAGTCGCTCCAATTAAATAAATCATCAAGTAATTACTTTTGGCGCTTAAGCGCGGGGTACCTGACGCTTAAGTATCANCTGTGTCAAATATGAGCAATAATATTCTTTACCCTTACTAAAGATGTTGTAAAGAACATTAGCTAATCTATAGTTTTAATAGTCTTGAATACCAGCTAGGTGGGGAAGATACTAGCTCTCACTCTAGAGTTTCCTCTTCTCCCTCCACCTGGGGGCTAACATCTCGTATCAAAACTTAAAACTATAAATCAAATTGGGGGTTTTAGTCTGTCACTCTAAAGTCCTTTAATTCTGCACCTTTTAATTATATTTCTCTATTTATTTGCACTCAACTACATGAACTACAGTCTCATTCATGAAATCAATATGTGATTTCAACCATTTATTGACTGAGACAATACCATCTTAGATCTCTTATGTTCTCACAACAGGTATTAATATCTTAATTGGCCAAATTAAGAAGTAAATGAAATGCAAGGTTTCAAATCATCACAACTTCTTCCAACATTGAAGTTTAATACTTCACACAACTTCCTTTTAAATATTTAATCACTTATCTTTTTTAAAGAAAAAGATATAGAAAACTACTCAAAATTCAAGGAGAAAACACAACTACACATGAGTTTAAGAGTAGAAATCATGTACACAAACAATAAATCTAAATTAAACCAAGTGTAGACACAAAGATAAACAATTATCTCAAATTCTCTCCACCAAATGTCTTGAAGTTCCTTTGAATTCTCTTCCTTCTCTCATAATACAAACTAAAACTCAAAATAAAATAAACTAAAGTAAAAGTGGTCGGCGGCGGCAGCGTCGAAGGGCGGCGACGGTGGGCTGTAAAGTTTGATGGATGGCTGGCCTCTTTTTCTGGAAAATCTAAGTCTTTTCTTATAAAAATCNGAATTCATGGAGAAAACACAACTACACATGAGTTTAAGAGTAGAAATCATGCACACAAACAAGAAATCTAAATTAAAACCAAGTGTAGACACAAAGATAAACAATTATCTCAAATTCTCTCCACCAAATGTCTTGAAGTTCCTTTGAATTATCTTCCTTCTCTCACAATACAAACTAAAACTCAAAATAAAATAAACTAAAGTAAAAGTGGTCGGCAGCGGCAGCGTGGAAGGGCAGCGACGGTGGGCTGTAAAGTTTGACGGATGGCTGGCCTCTTTTTCTGGAAAATCTAAGTCTTTTCTTATAAAAATTTAAGGGGCGTCTTGATGTCTCTTCAAAATATGTCTCCATTCAATGAATCTTCTAGAAGTTGTCTCCTCATAATCCAATTGAATGAATTTTTATGTCCATGGGTTATTTCTCACGTTTTTATCAAGGGTTGCTTCAAACACCTCTTCAAAAAGTCACTCTAATTAAATAAATCATCAAGTAATTACTTTTGGCGCTTAAGCGCGGGGTACCTGACGCTTAAGTGTCAGACTGGGCGGTTAAGCGCCCAAGTTCATTTTTGTACTTTGCCTCATTTTTGCTCCAAATTTGACTCTTTTTCACTCTTTTTAGCATTTTTCATCCATTTGATTGTACTTGCAAGAAAAACACACAAATACCTTTCATTAAAGTGCAATATCTCAAAAATAGATATAAAAAATGTGTATAAAAATACTATATATTCTAGGTGTATCACTAATATCTCCAGAAAAGGTAGAAATCTACATCTTTTACTCCTATTTACGACCTCTAGATGTTCTTGAAGATTCCAAGAGTTAAAATGCCAAAAGTTGCCTTTCCAAGTGCCAAAAGGTGTCTTATAACTCCTTGGGGCATCTAGAACCCGTCTGAAACCATCTCTGCCACCTAGGAGACAAAATGTGGCGCCATGGCACCAGAACTGGGCGAGATTGGAGCCTAGGGGCCACACAGCTGGTAGCACCCCCGTTTCACTCCATTTCACCATGTTTCAGCTTCAATCCGCTCCAAGAGCTATGCTTACAAGATAAAAATAAAAATAGCTTTTCTTTAAAATGTAATTTCATTAAAAAATATATGATAATTGTAAAAGTGATTAAACATAAAAAGACATATCAAAATGCACCATGTCAGAATTTTCTTTCTTGCTTGATTTTACTCCAAATTGCACTGTTTTTGTTCCATTTTCTCAAAAACTCCATCTCTTGTACCTAAAACCAAAAAATACAAATATCTTATTTTAACGTGCAATATCATTAAAAATGAGTGTATAATGTATATGAAAAAGTAGGTAATTTTTAGGTGTGTTAATTCCCCTAAACTTAAAATTTACTTGTCCTCAAATAACACTACAACTTTAAAAATATATTGATTTATGTTAGTGGGTTTCTTTAAGATAACATTAAAATTTTATTCTAGAAATGTTATGGTCCAAGTTAGAAGAATATTTAGTATTAAACTTAAGAATAATAAATTTCTATAAATTCAGAAATAATTGAAATTTTTCCAAACTTTCGGTTCCTAGAAAAATATTAATTTCAAAATGTATGGACTCTAAAAATAATAATTCTACTAATACTTTCTAAAATTAATCTTAAGATTGATCTTAAATTTTCTTCCTTAGAAAGATTAAAGTGAAATTAATTTTTAATTAGATCATAATCTATAAGCTTCTCTTCACATATTTTCTTTTTTCTTTTCTTTTTCTTTTCTTTCAGAATCTTTTTAATACACTCTTCAATATGAGGATTACTATATTTGGATAGGCCTTTAATGATTTTGAATTTCACTCTCTTATCAAAAGTTAAAAACTTATTTTCTATCCTTAACTTAAAATGTAGTATTAGAAAAAGAATTTTTATTAGACTTTAAATTCTTAAAAAAATATTATTTGAACAATCATTAATTTTTCAAAAATTCAATTTCCTATTATAAATAGTAAAATATTTTCCCTACTATTTTCTATTAAAAATCTTAACTTTAGTTTCATCATTTTTACTAAAGACTTTACTAAGTTTTCCTATTGCATTTCTATATTTAAAATTTTAATAAACTTAAGATAACTATACATAACAAAATAAAAAATTTTTAAGTAAAATTTATTTAAAGTTTCTTTTAGGACAAATAAAGTTTAATTTTGAAATTTATTTTTTTTCCTCCCCCAAACTTAAATTTTTAAATATTTTACAATTATTTCCATAAAATATAGCAGGAAGAAAAAGTAAAAGTTGAATCTACCAGCCATTACAACATTTTATCACTTTTTATCACCATGCTTAGTTTTCGAAATCAAATGGGAGTTCCACAGATTGTCAGTGGCATGGGTGCACTGCCAAGTGGCATGGAAGCACTAAAGGTAACATGTGCTGGTGGATCACTCCACAACACACCCACATTGGTTAGTTTTGCATTGTGGGTGCATCATATTGACATGGGTGTGCTAGGGGTAGCTAGTCATGGGCGCACCANCAGGGGTAGCTAGTCATGGGTGCACCACGATCTCAGCGTTGGGACTCTAACACTACTCTAAGAGTCTCGATTGCATCTCTTCTCAAGATGGGTGTGTCTCTGACACCCTAGGATGTATTTGTGTGCCTCTTTCCAAGGCTTCATAGATTGACTTTACTAATTATGTAAATGATGTGATATCATTTCTAAATTTTGTACTCTAAAAGGGTTGAAAAACTCTTTAGATAAGAATTTTGTGCTAGATTTATTCATATAGTTATATATGCTAGAGGTAAAAATTAACTCAATGTTTAACCTTGTCTCTTAAAAAATGAAAATAATCTAAGTTTAACGATATCATCAGAGATATCATTACACATAATTATAGCATAAATTTATTAAAAATTAGTTATTTGAAGATTAAGGTCTACAAGTGACCCTCCAAATTAACTATTTTGAACCATCTGAATAATGACGTATTTAGGTTTAAAGTTGTGGTTTTATGGTAGGTCTAGTGATACTCTAATGGATTACTGCTATCATAGGATTAATAAAATCTCTAAGAGATCTAAGTTGTTCAAGTCCATACTTAGGGTTTTCATTGATTTTTATATGTTTTTATTTTCCAAGTTTTTTGGTTGTTTTTCTATTTGAGGATTAAATGATACAAGCGTGCATGTTCAATCTTGTGCATCTTAACTAAATTTAACAGTTGTAACAATACAACATAAAGATGAAAACAATAAAAATAGTAAATAATATGATAACTTAAGGAAACAAGCTCAAAATACACTCTAGCACTGAAACTAAGATTTTGTTGTCTAGCGTTGCGACACTATTGTAATGACAGAGTTACTACACTTAGCAAGCAACAGGAACATGCTATTGAATCTATTTTTTTTATAAAAAATATAGAATGCAAATTAAATATAATTACATGTGATATAGAATTTGATATAGACTAAGATCCTTTCATCAGTGTTAACTTCAAATTTACAATTATGCCATTGATTCTTCTATATCGATGCAAAATTTTTGCTCATGCGCTCACACATTTGCTTGTATTGTGTAAGTAATATAACAAAAATGAGTTTGAAATTGTTCCATATAGAATAGGGTATGGAAAGTTAAAAGTCAATAGTATTAGTTTCATAAATCCACATTAAAAACTAAGAAACTAACTTTTTTTTAAAAGTGAATTTTTTTTTAATTTTAAGTAATTTTGAATGCAAGATAAGCTTCTTATGAATTCTTTGTTCAAAAAAAAAAATGCATATAAAAATGTTTAAATTATGTAAGTTGTCAATTGAGAGTAACCATGGTTTTAATCTTCTAACATTTGGAACAAAAAAAAATAATTTTCAAAATCCTAAAT
Organism: Phalaenopsis hybrid cultivar; assembly: GCA_002079205.1. NCBI lineage: Eukaryota > Viridiplantae > Streptophyta > Magnoliopsida > Asparagales > Orchidaceae > Phalaenopsis > Phalaenopsis hybrid cultivar. The sequence goes on from JXCR01132472.1 coordinate 83,471, forward strand.
ATTTGTTTATGCTCATACATGTTGTCACACCCCCTTTTTTTATTTCTTTATATTTGCCCCTTTTAAATCCCCCTTCTCAAACAACCTATATTTCAAAAGAAATATAANTAATAATTTTCAAAATCCTAAATATGTGTTTATGCTCATACATGCTGTCACACCCCCTTTTTTATTTCTTTATATTTGCCCCTTTTAAATCCCCCTTCTCAAACAACCTATATTTCAAAAGAAATATAATGAGAGAAAAAAGAAATAAATCAAACAATTATTAAGAAATATAAAAAGGGTGGATACAAATATCATCGTAAAGCGCTCCTTATAACATAAATATGAGAGAAGTGATCAAAAGCAATTCATATCATGCTCCACATGAGAAAATATATGAGAAAAGACTTATGATAGCCTTTATATATGAAATTAGTGTAAAATTAATTTTATTTTTATTTTAGGTTCATAAGGACTCCATGATGACGTATCACTATGGTCAATTACGTTATGGGGGATGCGGAGAAAGTCTCTCGATAAAAGTTGTTGTGTTTGCTTTTTATAAACCCTAACTAAATGGCGAACAAAGAGATTTTTTCATTTCAATAGAGGAAACTTCTTAATGTTAAGGCTAAATTAGACTATCAGACAGATGGTTAAATACCAGAACTTGACAGATAATCACCTCTCTACAAAAGAGTCCTTGAAAATGAGAATGATGATAAGTTAAATAGATAAGATACGACCTAGATAGGTATTTCAATATGTAAGTAAGAAATTCTTAGATGAGTAGAGATAACCTATTCAGGACCCTATGGATCAATCGTCTAAGGTTATTAACACCCTAAGTCTACTGAGTCACAAAAGAAGTCGTCCCAATATGATATTAAACTACTTATCAACAACTCATATGATGCATCACCTAAGGGATTTCAATATAACTAAATTCACAGGAAATAAAAGTCCAAAATCATATGAGTTTATTCCAACAAAAAAAGAAAAAGTAGGGATCATGTTTGCCAAGGGTTTGACTTGAAATCTTATAGAGTGGAAAAGAATATGTAACCTAATTTACAAAACAAGATCACCCACATAAAGGACTTATAATCTCTTTTGGTCCAATAAATTCTTCAACAGTGTTATTGATTGATACGCCTAAAATATATAGTATTTTTAGACACATTTTATACTTATTTTTGAGATATTGTGCTTTAATGGAAGTTATTTTTGTGTTTTTTTTTTCTTTCAGGTACAGGTAAAAAGGTGAAAAATGCTTAAAGAAGTGAAAAAGGATCAAATTTGGAGCAAATAGGTGAAAAATATGCAAAAGTATTTTGGCGCCTGAGAGCGTGGTAAACAGAGAAGGCTGTGCCTAAGCGCCAGAGGCCCCGCGCATAAGCACCAGTGGCAGTTATTGGACGAGTAAATTTGGTTTTTGTAAAATTTGAAGAGATTTTTGATGCACCTATTGGCTTAATAAGTGGTTACAACCACCATGGACGAAAATTATTACAAAAGGATGCATCTCTTGGAGAAATACATCGAATCAAGACACATTTTGAAGAGATACCAAGGCACCGTTTGGAGAATTATAAAAGAAAGAAGATTGGGACTTTGAAAGAGGTCCTGAAAGTACTAGAAAGTTTTGAAAGTTCAAAAATTGAGGAGTTATTTGGAGAGATTTTCAGGCACCACATATTTATTCTTTTTTTTAATTCAGTTTTATATTGAGAGTATTGTAAAAGAAAAGAGATTCAAAGGAACTTCAAGAGTTTGGTGGAGGACTTGAGATAAGTTTTTATCTTTTATTTTAAACTACTTTTGGTTTTAATTGAGACTTGTTGTTAGTTTGACAATGATTTCTACTTTTAAACTAAAGTGTGGTTTTGTTTTCTCCATGGATTCTAAGTAGTTTTCTTTATTTTTCTTCTTAAAATGATAAGTAATTAAATGTTGGATGAAAGTTGTAGAGAGTATTGATCTTTAATGTTGGAAGAAGTTGTGATGACTTAAATCCATATACTTCATTTACTTCTTGATTTGGCCAATCCAGATGTTAAAATTTGTTGTGAGAACATGTAAGAACTGGGATGGTATTGTCTCAGTCAATAATTGGAAAGAATCACATGAGGTTGTATGAATGAGAATGTAGTTCATATGATTGAGTGCAAATAAATAAGGAAATATTCATTGATGGGTGTGGAGTTAGAGGACTTTAAAGTGACAAGTTAAAGCCCCCAACTTGGTTTATTGTAGTAGGTTCTGATACGAGATGTTAGCCCCCAAGTGGAGGGAACTGAGGGAACTCAAGAGTGAGAGCTAGTATCTTCCCTGCCTAGCGGTCTTCAGAACTATTCAAACTTTA
>JXCR01132473.1:4843-57075 GCA_002079205.1 Phalaenopsis hybrid cultivar
TGTCAAAGGTCTTCCCAATGCTTTGCCAATGTTGGAGAGGACTTTGTGGTTGAAATAATGCAGTTTAAGCCCAGGTAACTTAAACCATATAGGGACAATGGGAAGTTCTTTGTTGGGATCAAAATCAGGAGTCCACTTTAAAAGCTTCATTGGAATACCTTCAATCAATATGGATTGTTTGGAGAAGATTCTTGCATAGTCTTCNGCTGTTGTCTCAGTGTCAGCAGGAAGTGTGGAGGGAACAGTACAAAGATTTTGTTCAGTTGAGGTAGATTGTGGCATGGGATGGAGGTGCTCAACGGGTGAGTCATGAGCAGATTGGGGATTGGGAATCACACTCTCTTGTACCAAAACTTGAGGAAGCTCTTGTGCAACAGTTCCAGGCAATTCAGTCCTTATATCAGTACCAGTAATAGCAGTAGGTACCTCCTTGTTCTGAGGAACAATCTCCTCTGAAAGTTGCTTGGGGGTCTTCCTTCTGAGTGTAGGATGGAGTCTGAAACACTTATCATCAGTGTGACCAAACATATTGCAATGATGGCAATAGTAAGGCCTTTGTTCAGCTATGATTTTCTGCCAATAGCCATTATGTTCAGTGCCTAACCATATTTCCTCCACAGCTTGAAGGGTAATGTTTCTCTCCACCAGGATTCTAGCTACAGAAGGTCTAGACAAGTTGAAAGTAGGGCCATCCAATTTCAATGGTCTTCCCAATGCTTTGCCAATGTTGAAGAGGACTTTGTGGTTGAAATAATGCAGTTTAAGCCCAGGTAACTTAAACCATATAGGGACAATGGGAAGTTCTTTGTTGGGATCAAAATCAGGAGTCCACTTTAAAAGCTTCATTGGAATACCTTCAATCAATATGGATTGTTTGGAGAAGATTCTTGCATAGTCTTCCTCTCTTGAGAGATTAATAAGTATGTGTCTGCCATCAAGTAAGCCAACTTTCCAAGCCCCTTTGAATTTCAAACCATCAAAAAACCTTCTTACAGACTCCATCTTTGGGTGGCCAAGTTGGAATTTACCAATTAAGGTAAATTTTTGACATTCAGTTAACCCATTTAGATCCTCTTCAGTAAAGTAGATTGCCAACTTCCCACCTTTCTTGCTAATAGGTTTAAACAGGGGGTCATGACCCTCATGATAATCTTGAGGAAAGACCAAATCATCAGGATTTTGCACTGCCTCCTGACCTTTCCCCACAATGTCAGCAAAAGTGGCTTTGGCCCACTGAATGTTGGTGGAGATGTCAATGGGAATAGGGTCAGACATCACAAAAATAGTCAAAGGAACCCCAAGCAGGCCTAAGTCAGAGAACAGCCAAAGAACCTAACTTCACAGCTAGTGAAGCAAGCAAACAGCCAAGCAGGGAAAGAGAAACCACAAAGAGGCTAAACAAAGGGAGGAAGATGAGTCTTAATAAACCAAACCTCCAGTGGGATGTCAAAGAAACAACCCCACAAGAAACAGCAAACAAAGGCAAAACTATGGAACAGCCAATGGAACAGTAAAGGTTTGAAAAGGAAAAACCCGGGAAGGTGTAAAAGCTTAAAGGGTCGAAAAACCTGCTATGCCCAGTAAAGAGATGAGAGAAAATCAGTTGAAAACAATTATTAGCAAGTAATAAACCCTTTACCACATCAAGTTGGAGCATTTTGCCGAAACCCTAGCAGAGCATCCAGGGAGACAGCCGCCAACCTTCATGCCGAATTTATATATATATATATATATATATATATATATATAATTAAAGAATTCATATCATTTTCCTGTTTTAATGCAAGAGAATGTCAGGAGGAAGACTGATCTTCACATTAAAGAATGGCATTGGTTTTTTCCTTGTTAAAGTGAAGTTTGAAGGAGGAGTGGTGATTGAATTTGATTTCAAAATTGATCAATTCAAACTAGATTATGAAAGTTCAGCTTTAACCGTGATGAACAAAGATGACTTTGGTGAACAAAGGCCTGTGCTAAAATTCAAAAATAAGAATCAATTCATTACCGAGAAGAAAATAAAATTGGAAAGAATTGATGAGGTCGAATCAACCAATGCAGCGATTAATCAGATAAAGTCAATGACAATGACCTCTAAGGGCAAGCTTGTTGGTGTTACTCCTACCGACAATCAGCCATAAGGTACGGCAACACTTACTCGTATGTAGAGAGGAATCAAAATTTTTGTATCCACAAGATGCTGGAACAACTGAAAGAACAAGGGAAAGATGAAGGTGTTATAGCTCAGATGGCGATCAAATTAAAAGGGAAAGCCCCAGATCGGCTAGTTGAAATCCACCTCAACCCATGAAAGCTGAAGAAGGGGTGATTTTTAAAGAAGATTGAGGAAAGAATCATGGAATTTGAACCTTATATTCCCCAATTTGTGAATAAAACTCATCCTCTGCAGATAATTCCATAGCATGAAATGGAGAAATATGAAAAGTTCAGAAAACAAAATTTTGAGCACTTCCAAAGGGTTCAGGGTAAGTATGTCATTGTACTCGAAGGATTGGAATTGCACACCAACATGTTCACTAGCAATGAACAAGATGAAATTATAGAATGTGTATTTTTGGAGTGAGACATGGGACGTGCCAGTCATCTGAAAAGAAGAACATATTCCGAGCTGAGAAAATGGAAACGGGGTAAAGGAAGAGTTACAATACAATACAGTTGCTGTTACAATTTTTCCCGAGATAAAGAAGGAAATCCTCCTGGAATAATTCATCAAAATGAAGTTGAACCATTACCGTCATTCATCAAGAGGATAATTAAGCGATTGGTGACCTGGCGTATACTTCCAGCAGATTGTATTCCAAACAATTGTATAGTTAATATCTATGAAGCTGGTGAATGCATTCCTCCACACGTCAATCATCATGATTTTGCAAGGCCATTTTGTATGGTCTCATTTATCAATAAGTGCAACATCATGTTCGGAATAGAAATTTAGATTATTAGCGACAGAGAATTTCATGGTTCCATGGAAATTCCTTTGCCTGTGGGCTTTGTGTTGGTATTGAAGAAAAAAACGCTGATGTAGCCAATCACTGCATCCCTGGAATGGCGTATCCAAGTGTTTCAATAACCCTCAGAAGGATGAATGAGGATAAGGTACCATTCCGGTTCAGACCCGATCCTGAGATTGATAACTTGCGGCCTTTCGAGGTATATGTTGTTTAAAGACAAAAACCTCGATATATATCTAGTAGAGATTGCTTTTATTTTTTCGATAATATTTTTTAAGGTGAGGCTAGTCCTTATACAACTTACTATTTAAACACAACTACCGACGACAAAATACAGTTAGATGACACACTAGATTGGATTCAATCACATGTCTTCAGTATTGATGAATGAGAAAGTATTTGGATATATGGACTATTTATGAATAATTCTAGAGGATGTTTTGATTACATGGATTCAAACAGCCTTGTATTCGACATCAGATTATACTCATGATATAACAGTTTAAAGACATTATATTGAAACTTGTTTTCACAGTTATGAATGCAGATTTGGGCAATCGATTGAGAAAACAAATAAATTTGATTTGCCTCAATTCTGAGAAAGGCTAGCAAGCAAGAATGATATATATAATGAATAATATTCAAGATATATATATGTATATAGATATGTATATAAATATTTATATATATATATATATATATAATTAACTTACAATAAACAACAAATATTTTTCCAAAAAAAATTGTTATAAAAATTCAAAAGAAAATTGTTGCTTTACTATCCTCTTTTGCTATAAATTGATTGTTTCTACATTCCCTCGGGTCTAATTTCTTCTCTCACAATTTTGCAAAACTTCACATATTTCCACATTCTTCCTACATTCACGACATTTCGAGGTTAGTACCAAAATTCTGATTCCCTGTCTGCGAGGTCGGCACCCAAATTCTGATTCTCTTTGGAGATTAATACCCAAATTTCAATTCTCATTTCGAGGTCAATACCCAAATTCTGATTCCTTTTCTTTGAGGTCGGTACCCAAATTTTGATTCTCTTTCGAGATTGATACCTAAATTTCAATTCTCATTTTGGGGTCAGTACCCAAATTCTGATTCCCTTCCTTCGAGGTCAGTACCCATATTCCGATTCTCTTTTGAGATTGATACCAAATTTCAATTCCCATTTTGGTGTCAAGACTCAAATTCAAATTCCCTTATTTTGAGTTTGGTTCCCAAATTTTGATTCACTTTCAAGATTGATACCAAAATGTAAATTCTCATTTTGTGGTCAGTACACAAATTCTGATTCCCTTCCGTCGAGGTCGGTACCCAAATTTTGATTCTCTTTCAAGATTGATACCCAAATTTCAATTGTAATTTTGGGGTTAGTACCCAAATTCTGATTCCGTTCCTTCAAGGTCAGTACCCAAATTTCGATTCTCTTTTGAGATTGATAGCCAAATTTCAATTCTCATTTCAGGGTCAGTACCCAAATTCTAATTCCCTTCCTTTGAGGTCGTTATTCAAATTTTGATTCTCTTTTCGGGAATTGATATCCAAATTTTAATTCCCATTTCGGGGTCAGTACCCAAATTCTGATTCCCTCATTTTGAGGTCGGTACCTAGATTCTGATTCTTTTTTCTAGAGTAATACCTAAATTTTAACTCTCATTCTGGGGTTGGTACCAAAATGCTGATTCCCATCTTTCAAAACACTTAAAATTTGATAATTTGGAAACCATTCGTCTATCCCCCGTGAAAATACTACTTCACTTCAATTCCATTATTATCTTTTATTTGTGCCAAGTATGGTTACTTGGACATTCTTGCGGGATTGGGTAGATCATTTTGGTCAACGCCAATAGGTGTGTCGTGTTTGTGCAGCGCACTACACCTATTAGGGTTTGCTGACCTCATTTTGAGGTCTTCCATTCTCTAGATACCCTAAGATCTAGCCATAAGATTTCCCTATTTTGACTCTCTTAGAGGACTATACTAGGACCCACACCACTTAGAAATTCAAGCCATTTTCTCGCTCCTTGCAGTTTCATATGGACAGTTTCAGATTCTCAACATTCAATTGAGTCGATCAAAAAGCCGACATATTGAAGCTTAAATTTAGCTCCTATAGAAATTTGAAAGACAGAGTTGGAAACCGTGGCAAGTGCAATGTTTCACTTACCGCTGCGAGCAATGTGTTTGACTTTGGTCGTCACTTATGTGAGGACCGGTCAATGATGTATTCATTGAACGACTTCGATCGGGTTAAAATAGTTCATTTGTCGCACTGCACATGAACCAAAGTTAATTTGATGTGATCGTTGTCAAGTTTGTCCAGACAACTCCATAAGACGAAGTGGACCACGTCGTTTGGTCCGGAACATTGATTTTAGCTAGGGAGGACACCCATTTTGTTAGGGTGCCGCGCACAAATAAGTTGCACAAAATTTGATATTTTCTTTTAATAAAAAAATATAATAATAATAATTTTTTTAAAAAAAAAAGTTTTAAAATCCCTAAATTTAATCCCCGAGTCATTCCTTTCTTCTCCAGTCATACTTGTCAGTCATTTTCTTGCAACAACTTCTCCCACGCGTGAGCTCGTAACACTTTGTTCTTAGGTTTGGGTGGGCCCTTGTCGAGGGCCCTTTGCCGAACCTCAAGGCCGTGAGCCTCCTTGCCGTGAGTCCTCCTCGCCTTTACCTATAGATACCCATGGGAGGGGAAGAATTATGGCTACAATTTTTTTTTCCTTGGAAGTTCTGGAAGAGATATAGTGCTGCATTTTTTTATATTTTGAAGTGTTCTTTCTTACAATTTCTTCTCCACCCTCTCCATTCTTGAGCTAGCAAGAAATTCAGGTTAGAGGTTATCTGTTTTGAGATGTGGATGTTCTTAAATCTAGTTTTGATAGCTTGATGCTGCGATTCTATTTCTTCTATTGTCTCATTCAAATATATTTTGAAGAAGCTCTCTATCTTGTTGGAAATATTTAGAGCTACTTTTTTCGTTCTTATGCTGCTCTAATTCAAACATGTTTAGGGATTATAATATTTTAATTTTTGTTTTAAAACTAGATTTGAGGTTTGGTTTTCCATGATCTTCTTGCTACCCTTATTCGAAATATATAGAAGTTTATATTTGATTCTTGAGAAATTATTTGGGGCTGAATATCTTGTTCCTTTGCTGCCTTAATTAAAAACGTATTGGAAATTAAGTTTTCAAGCTATTGAGAATTTATTTGGGGTCGGGTTTTTGATCTCTTTGCTGCTCTACTCAAGTGCATATGTTGAAGCTCTCGTTTTGATTTCTTGAAGAAGATTTGAAGCTGATTATCTTATTCCTTTGCTGCTTTAATTGGAAACATGTTGGAGTTCTCTTTTTGAGTTCTTGTTGAAGATTTGGGGCTGATTACTCTGTTCCTTTGTTGCTTTAATTGAAAATATGCTGAAAATTATCTTTCTAATTCTAGATGAAGATTTCCGGCTGATTATCTCGTTTCCCTATTGCCTTATTCAAATACATCTATTGGAGGCTTCTCTTGGGATTTAATTCTTTGTTTGAAGCTGTACATTTCCTCTTTCTTATTATCATGTTTGAGCATATGTTGGAAACTCTTTTCCTTTAATTTGAATGGTCAATTTAGGGGTCAAGTTTCTGCATTTCTTGTTGCCCCTATTCACAGAAATATTAGAGACTTATTGTTGGATTTTGAATATTTATTTTGAAGCTAATTTTTGTACTTCTTGATTCTCCAGTTTGAATAAATACACTGGAAATTGTATCTTGGTTTTAAAATATTATTTGGAAGCCATGGTTCTTAGCTTCCCTTGTTGTCTTTTTCAAAAATAAGTTGGGAAATGGTATTTTGGCTTTGAAATTTATTTAAGAGCCATGGTTTTGTGCCTCTAGCTGCCCCCATTTGAAATATTTGTGGAAGGTATATATGCAGATTTTGAACGATTTTTTTTTTGGGATGGTTTTTTGACTCTAGCCACTCCATTCGAAACATTTTTGGATATATATATACAGGTTTTGAACAATTATTTGGGGTTGGTTTTATGTTCCTAACTACCTTTATTTGAAATTATACTTTGAAGATTCATATATTGGTTTCAAATGATTGTTTGGAACTTGAGTTTTGTCTCTTACCGAGATCAATTTTGTTTCTTATCGATTCAGCTATAAGCTTCAAAGTATTTTGATTTTAAGCTTTTGGTGATGACTAAGTTCAGTTGTAAGCCTTGCAGTATTTCGGTTTTCAGCGTTTCGTGATGGCTCTGTTCTGTTCTAAGCTTTGTAATAGCTCAATTTTGGCTCTTGATGATAGCTTAGTCTTGTTCTTTTATTTAACATTCATGTAGTTCAATTTTAAGCCTTTATAGGTTTCAGTTCACTCATTAATGGCTCGGGTTTAGTTCCTTTGCCAAGCTTAAGTTCAGTTGATAATGCTATGGATTTTACTTTCCATATTGAATTGTATTTCATTCAATAATATTTGCTTCAACTCCATTGTTAGATTTAATTCCTTTTACCTTTCAAGAAGAAAATGATATGCATATGTTTCTTTCAATTTCTTATTATAAAAAACATTCTAAAATTTCATGAGATGAGCATATGAAAAATTGAGGTGGCCTATTAGTTTAAGATGAGGGGTAATAGGCGATGATGCAAAGAACCATTTGACAACTTTGTTTATAACTGAAATATAAAATCAACACTCAACTATTGCGATGCCCTTTCACCTTCTTAAGTCACCGACAACCTTAACCCTCCTTAAAAAATTTGAGAAATGGTACTTAGAAAGAACAGATACACAACAAACCATTCCATGAGTACTACACTCACATAATGATAAGCACCACATCATAGACACTATGCACTGACCAATATCTATAGATATACCCGTTAACACTCACAGAAACACTACACATTTCTTACACCATGTCTTCAACACACTATGTCTTTCATACACTATGAATCTCATGTACTATACATTTCATACACCACATAAGAGATGCATCACATATTTTGACAAGTTCATGCATTACACCACGATTATCCTAATACACCGCTAGTATTATACGATGAACACCACACACTACACCCTACATGACAGATACTACATATCACGTATAGGTGCACTAAATGATTTTTGATACTACATATCACATATAAGTGCACTACACATTGATGAGTTCAAATACTACTCCGTTCACATCTTTACTAAACGATAGGGTTTAGGGTTGCCTAACTATAGAGGTGATTTGTTGGTGACCTCTAGTTGATGTTGATAGGTTGCTTCAATATATTAGTAGCCTGGGGGATCAAGGGAATTAAAAAAGGTCTAGTCTAAGGCTAACCCCAAATTGAAATCTAACATCCGATCTTGAGATTTTCATCTGCTCATCATTTAACTTTTTTTTCTTTTATAATCTGCAAATGTTTACCTAACCCATTTATATTATACAATTGTAATATGTTTTGAAGCTTTAACAGAATTTGATTAGGTGCGCTTTTATTTATTTAATTCCCATACTTTATTTTCTGCATGTCTTTTTCTTTCTATACTATACTATACTTTGCTACATATCCCATGCATTTTTCTTATCGCACTTACATACTCTTTTTGTATGTTCTTTATTATATTGTATACATTTACCAGTATTCATGCTTTAGTTACTACCTTTCAAGTAAGTTTGTATAACACCCTAGGATAAGCCATTTGAGGCATGGTTTTCTCTTTCCTGTATTACTTTGTCTTGGAATGAGATGACGATGTTGTCAATTGGTGATTCATATCTGGGCAACAACCAGGACTACTATAGATGATGGCAGAAGGAACTTCAACCGAGTTTTGATAGATTTAAATACCTATAGGACATCAAGGTTTTTCATTTAGTACAACATAAATCCTAACATTATCTTTTAGGACTTTCTATGATTTCATATCGCACGATATATGTCCTTAACATTTTAGGCTTCTGAGGTTGTCATCTGACCCGACATAAATCCTCCTACTTTCTCTGGCTATTTGCATAAGATATGCAGACACAAGTCCCAAATATCTAAATATCTTGCAGGACTGAAATATCAAGTAATTTTCCTTTCAAAGATGTAAATCCAAATCATAGATTAGTTTAAGATGTCACTGAATCTTATTCGCTATCTTCGACATCTCCTACTCTTCGCTCGTTTGGATTCTAAAAATAACTCTTCTTACTTGAACCCATCCCACTTGACTTTTTCCTATAAGCAATCATGAATACATAAACGTCGAATTCTTGAAGGCAAATCCCTAACCTTAATCTAGAGTTTTCTTAGGTGACTTCGGTTGTCTAAGATATAATTAACTATAGGATCTATAGGGTTTTAAGAACCCAGATTAATCTAAACCCTATTTAATCTGTATATTAAATAAGGGAACTTATTGGCCTCATATTAAATATTTTGCAGATCAAATGGATGTCACAAATTCTTTAATATAGGTGATTGAGCCTACTACAGGTGATATGTTTATTCTTTGGGATAAGTGTATTACTATTGGTATAGTGTTTAGTCACTAAAACTATTTAAAATGCGAGAATCATTTGGTCTCACCTATTTTTAAATCAAAATGTTACTTTTAAAAATCATATTCATATCAATACTATTTTCATATTTTCCTATATTTTTCAAAACTAAAATTAAAACGGTCGACAGGTGTGCACTGAGTGGGAGTCCTGAATGTTGTTCGATAAGCCTACAAAGCTTCTAATAACTTGTTGTGCCAATCTCTTTTATTTTCATCCAGTGTTTTCTTTAAAATCTATACCAAAATTTTGTTGAAGGCTTCAACTAGGCCATTTGCTTTGGGATAGTAAATTATAAAGTATCTTCAATCTATCCCATGTTATTTGAAGAAATTGTTTATTTTGGTGCTTTTAAAGGTTGTCCCATTGTTGGAAATTATTCTTCGCGGTACTCTGAAATGATAAAAGATTTAGATTTTGAAGAATTGAAGGACGTGCTGTGCCGTAACCTCTCGTAACGGTATTGACTTTATCGATTAGAGAAATAATCTATAGCAGAAAGTATAAATCTGTGTCCTTTGGATGATGGAGGGTCCATTAGATCTATTAAATTTGTGCCCCAACACTCGAATGGCCACGAGACAACAGTTAGGTGTAGGACATTCAGAGGTCAGTGTAAGACCACCCCATGCACCTGACACTGGTGACATTTTCTGGCTGAATCCATGTAGTCGGACATCATAGCAGGAAATTAATATCTGAGTCCCTTTATTTTCATTTTCATCTTCGGCCCTAACTGGCGAGCACCACACATTCTGGTATGTACTTATTTGATAATTTTCTTTGCTTCTATTTTGCTTAAACATTGTAGCCACATATGGTCGAACGATCTCCTGTAGAGGATATCACTTACTAGAGCGTATGACATAGCCCTTTTTGTAATGTGATGTGCTTCAGACTTGTCCTATGGTAGCTTTCCAGCATGCAAATATTTTATTAATGGCTTGTGCCAATCTTTGTTGATATCTGCAACCATAATTATTATTTCTTCTTCTTTCCCAAGCACAGGTAGAATTTTGAGGTTGATCCGAGACAAAACTTGTCTTCCTTGTACTGTAATATTGATTGAATCCTCCATGGGACATGCTAACTCTTTTGCAAAGTTTATCAGAGCATCGACATGGGTATTATCTCTTCTAGGAATCTGGTAGAAACTTACATTGGGATTCTATTCCAACAGCTTCAACGTGTACTGATGGTATCTACTAATCTTGGTTTTAAAATCTTATACTGTCTGGTGACTTGCTGGATGACGAGTTGTGAGTCACCATAGATGGAAATGTTTGTTATATCCATTGAGATTGCCAACTCCAACCCGGTAATTAAGGCTTCATATTCTGCTTCGTTGTTGGTACATGGCTCTGTCAAGTGGTATGAGAACGTCAACTTGTCCTTATCTAGCGTAATAAAGATAAAACTAATACCGGCTTTGGCTAATATAACTGTGCCTGATCCTTTATCCTTTCTGGCTGACGATGCTCCGTCAAAGTACATTTCCCAGCATTGCGTATTGGAGAATTCCATTTGTAGTACATGCTTATCTGATAGTTCATCATTAAGATGGGACCCAGTTGGAAGTGGGTGTGAGGTGAGGAAGTTTGCAAAAATATGTTCCTTGATAGCACGGAGGGGAACAAAATTTATATCAAATTGCAATAAATTCATCGACCATATTGCTAGATGTCCGGAGAGTGTTTTTCAGGTCATCAAATATTGCAACAAATTAACTTTTTAAATTAAGGCAATCTTATGAGAAAGCATGTAATGTCTAAGTTTTTGAGCAGTGATAATCAAGGCTAGACAATGCTTCTCAATAGGTGGATACCTTATCTACGTCGGTATTAGGCGGTGACTCAAGTAGTAGAATGCGTTTTCTTTACCTTTGTCATTGACTTAGGCTAATAGCGCTCCAAGAGAGTCGTCTAAGGCTGTGATATAAAGAATTAATGGTTTCCCTAGGATAGGGGCTGCCAAGGCAGGAGATGTCATTAAATATTGCTTAACATCCTCAAAGGCCCGTTGGCATTTCTCTTCCCAAACAAATTTGACATCCTTTTTAATTAATGCCGAGCAAGGCTGACACTTACCAGAGAGATTAGAAAAAAAGAATCTCAGATATGTCAACTTCTCTTGGAAGGAACATAGTTGCTTCAAAGTTATCGGAGGATGCATTTTCAAGATGGCTTTAATCTTATCTGGGTCAATCTCGATTTCTCGATGATAGACAATGAATCCTAAAAATTTACTGGAGGTAATGCCAAAGGCATACTTTAAGGGATTCATTTTAAGGTCATATCGTTGTAACCGTTCGAACATGATATGCCTAAAATATATAGTGCTTTTAGACATAATTTTATACCTATTTTTGAGATATTGCGCTTTAATGGAAGGTATTTTTGTTTTTTTCTTTCAGATACAGGTAAAATGGTGAAAAATGCTTAAAGGAGTGAAAAAGGATCAAATTTGGAGCAAATAGGTGAAAAATGTGCAAAAGTATTTTGGCACCTAAGCGCTAGATCCGATGCTTAAGCACCGATTAAATAGAGAAGGCTGTGTGCCTAAGAGCAAGAGGCCCCACGCTTAAGCGTCAGTGGCAGTTATTGGATGAGTAAATTTGGTTTTTACGAATTTTGAAAAGGTTTTTGTGGTACTTAATGGCTTAATAGGTGATTGCAACCACCACAGATGAAAATTATTGCAAAGGATGCATCTCTTGGGGAAATACATCGAATCAAGACACATTTTAAAGAGATACCAAGACACCTTTTGTAGAATTATAAAAGAAAGGAGATTGAGACTTTTAAAGGGGTCCTGAAGGTACTGAGAATGTTTTGAAAGTTTTAAAAATGGGGTGTTAGTTGGATAGATTTTGAGGCACCACATATTTATCTATTTTATTTTAGTTTTATATTGAGAGTGTTGTAAAAAAGAAGAGATTCAAAGGAACTTTAAGAGTTTGGCGGAGGACTTGAGATAAGTTTTTATCTTTTGTTTTAGATAAATTTTGGTTTCAATTGAGACTTGTTGTTGGTTTGATAATGATTTCTACTTTTAAACTAAAGTGTGGTTTTCTTTTCTCCATGGATTTAAAAAGTAAATTTCTTTATCGTTCTTCTTAAAATGATAAGTAACTAATTGTTGGATAAAAGTTGTGAAGAGTATTGATCTTTAATGTTGAAAGAAGTTGTGATTTAAATCCATGTACTTCATTTACTTCTTGATTTGGCCAATCCAGATGTTAAAATTTGTTTGTGAGGAAATCAATGTACTTCATTTACTTCTTGATTTGGCCAATCCAGATGTTAAAATTTGTTGTGAGAACATGAAAGAACCGAGCTGGTATTGTCTCAGTCAACAATTGGAAAGAATCACATGAGGTTGTATGAATAATTTAAATCCATGTACTTCATTTACTTCTTGATTTGGCCAATCCAGATGTTAAAATTTATTGTGAGAACATGTAAGTCAGACTTGTATTGTCTCAGTCAACAATTGGAAAGAATCACATGAGGTTGTATGAATGAGAATGTAATAGGCTGGTATTGTCTCTGTCAACAATTGGAAAGAATCACATGAGGTTGTATGATTGAGAATGTAGTTCATATGATTGAGTGCAAATAAATAGGGAAATATTGATTGAAGGATGTAGTCTTAGAGGAATTTAAAGTGACAGGTTAAAGCCCGCAACTTAGTTTATTGTTTTAGGTTCTGATACGAGATGTCAGCCCCCAAGTGGAGAGAATCGAGGGAACTTTAGAGTGAGATCTAGTATTTTCCCTGCCTAACCGATCTTTTGAACTATTCAAACTTTAAATTAGTCAATGTTCTCTACATCATTTCTAGTAAGGGTAAGGAATATTATTGCTCCTATTTGGCACAACACAATATGCATACTTCCATTACAAAATTACTATACTTATTACTGATTCATGATACGGAGAAAGATATTTTCATATTTAGTGTTTTTCCTCTATAAAAACTCAAGTTATCTTTTTAAGTTTCTTCTGTTTTTGTCAAAAAATTAAAATTACCAAAAATATTTAAACTTTCGTTACTGCAAAAACATCTTTAGTTTAAATAATTCTCTTTTTAAAAATAGAAAGTTTTCCAAAAAGTGCATATCACATATCTTCCTGGTGGGTTCGATACCCAGGTCTTAATCAAAAAGTTTTATATTACTTGATAACGATACGTATACTTGTGTAGTATCCCAATATAAATAAATTAAAAGTTAAATTCTTATTTTTCTTCAAGATCAAGTTTTTGGTTTTGTTGCTAAATAAAAAAAATATAAGTGAAAAATATAATCAAAATTATTCTTATATTATTGCATATAAGCAGTTTCAGGATCAAGTTTTTGGAACTGTTGCTGAGGAAGTGAAACAAAAATTCTAAAGAATCTATTTTTTTAAAAAAAAATTTTTATTTTTAGAAAGTCTTGTTTAAATTTTAAGTTAAAGCATTTTATTTTGTGTGTTTAGTTTTATTTTTTTTTTATGTTAGTGTATGCGTAGTTCAGGTTTTAAAGGACTAGTGCCCTACAATTTTGAATTAGAGAGAACTCTTAGAAAAATTAGAATAACAAAAAAAATTAAAAATCTTGAAAAATAGATAAAAATTACAAAAATGGCAAACCAAAAAGATCACAATGCTGAAATTCATCAAGAGTAGACCTTTAAGAGAATATGCCAACCCTATTGTAGATGAACTTCATTGTACTATCGAAAAACCTACAGTAGTGGCTAATTCATTTGAGTTTAAACATGCTATTATCCAAATGATAAAAAAATAATTAGTTTAGGGGATCACCAACTGAAGATCCAAATTTACATCTTGCCAATTTTCTAGAATTGCGCGCTACATTTAAATACGATGATGTATTAGATGATGCCATAAGACTTAGGTTATTTCCTTTCTCACTGAGGGATAAAGCTAAGATGTGTTTGAATTTATTAGTACCTAGATCTAACACAAACTGGGGTGATTTAGCACAAAAATTCCTTGCAAAATATTTTCCACCATAAAAAACTGTAAAGCTAAGTGTTAAAACCATTTCATGATGCCTATGCTTTCATTGAATAAATAACTACTAATAATTTTTAATGGCCATCTGTGAGGGTGAATCCTAAGATTATTGCCAATATTCATGAATATGATGCATTTAGTGTGTTAGCAAATCAGGTTGCTGCAATTTCAAGGAAGTTATACCGATTTGGAATGATTTTTTCTCAACCAATTTTCATGATTGAAGAGAATTCATTAGGCCAAATGGTTGATTCTCAGGCATCATTAGAAACTTTGAAATCGATAAATAATCAGTAGAATAACCTATATTCAAATTTTTATAACCCACGCTAGAATAACCATCCCAACTTTAATTTGAATAACAATTAAGGTGGTAATAATCAACAATGGGGGAACAACCAAGTAAACCCATTAGGAAACTAGAACAATCAAGGGAATAATAATTATAGATCTAATTATCCTTCAGGTTTTAACAGTAATACACAACTTAAAGAGAAAAAGTTGTCTATAGAAGAAGTCGTGTTATAAATGGGAAATCTATTACAAAGTCAAGGAGCTACAATTTGAAATATTGAGAATAAACTGCAGCAAATAGCAAATTCATTAAGTAATAGATCCTAAGGAACACTTTCTAGTAATACTAAATCAAATCCAAAAGATGAGAACGAAGAGCAAGTAAAAGACATTCAACTTAAAAAAGGAAGAGAGTTTGAAGCTAGGGTTCAAAAAAAATTTAAGTAGAGAGAGAAGAAATTGAAGAATCAAAAGAGAACGCTCCAAAAGATTCTGAGAGACATATTTCTCGCTAAAAATTTATTTAAAAAAACCACCACCTCCATTTCCTCAGAGAATTTGTCAGCAGAAGTTGGATAAGCAATTTTTAAAATTTCTAGAAATATTTAAGAAGCTTTCAATTAATGTTGCATTTGCTGAAGCCTTAGAACAAATGTCGAGCCCATGAAGGATATTCTTAACAAAAAAGGAAGTTTAAAGATAATGAGACTATTCCACGTAGTGTGGAGTACAGTGCGATAATTTAGAAGAAGCTTCCTGAAAAGATTAAAGATCCTGGTAGCTTTACAATCCATGTGCAATAAAAGACAGATTTATGGGAAAGCTTTATGTGATTTAGGTGCAAGCATTAAACTTATGGCATTACCAATATTTAAAAGATTAAGATTACGAGAAATAACCCCTACTACTGTAACTCTGCAGTTAGCAAATCGTTGGATAACTGATCCCCTACCTAATACTTATGCATAGTATAATAATAGTTCTAATGGTATTTTTCACTTATTTTTCTTTATTTTGCAATAAAACCAAAAAAAAGATCTTGAAGAAAAATAATAATTTAACTTTTTAATTTATATGTATTTATATTGGGATACTACGCAATTATACATATCGTTATCAAGTAATATAAGACTTTTTGATTAAGACCTAAATATTGAACCCACAGGGAAGATTATGCAATATGCACTTTTTTGAAAGTTTTTCTATTTTTAAAAAGATAATTACGTATACTAAAAACAATTTTTACAGGAATTTAAAATTTAAATATTTTTGATATTTTTAATATTTTAACGAAACAACAAAAATATAATTAAAATTTTTGTAGAAGAAAAGTACTTAATATGAAAATATCTTTCTTCTAATCATGAATCAGTAATAAGTATAAGAATTATGTTGTGGAAGTATATAAATTGTGTTGTGCAAAATAGGAGCAGTAATATTCCTTACCCACACTAGAGATGTTATAAAGAATGTTGGCTAATTTAAAGTTTAAATAGTCTTGAAGACCAGCTAGGTAGGGAAGATACTAGCTCTCACTCTAGAGTTCCCTCGATTCCCTCCATCTGGGGGCTAACATTCTCGTATCAGAACCTAAAATAATAAATCAGGTTTGGGGCTTTACCCTGTCACTTTAAAGTCCTCTAACTCTACACCCATCAATGAATATTTCCTTATTTATTAGCACTCACTCATATGAACTACTGTCTCATTCATACAACCTCATGTGATTCTTTCCAATTGTTGATTGAGACAATAGCAGCCCGGTTCATACATTTTCTCACAACAAATTTTAACATATGGGTTGGCCAAATCAAGAAGAAAATGAAGTGCATGGACTTAAATCATCACAACTTCTTCCAACATTAAAGATCAATACTCTCCCTCATCTAAAACTTAATTACTTATCATTTTAAGAAGAAAGATAAAGAAAACTAATCAGACTCCATTGTCAAACTTAATTACTTATCATTTTAAGAAGAAAGATAAAGAAAACTACTCAAAATCTACCAAAACTAATTACTTATCATTTTAAGAAGAAAGATAAAGAAAACTACTCAGAATCCATGGAGAAAACAATTACTTATCATTTTAAAAAGAAAGATAAAGAAAACTACTCAGAATCTATGGAGAAAATACCTATCATTTTAAGAAGAAAGATAAAGAAAACTACTCAGAATCCATGGAGAAAATAAAACCACTTATCAATTTCAAGAAGAAAGATAAAGAAAACTACTCAGAATCCATGGAGAAAAAAAAAACACACTTTAGTTTAAAAGTAGAAAAATAAAGAAAACTACTCAGAATACATTGAGAAAATAAAACCACACTTTAGTTTAAAAGTAGAAATCATTGCCAAACCACTAAGAAGTCTCTTTAAAGATCAATACTCTCCACAACTTCCATCCAACACTTAATTACTTATCATTTTAAGAAGAAAAAAATACTCAGTACTTCCATCCAAAACTTAATTACTTATCATTTTAAGAAGAAAGATAAAGAAAACTACTCATATACATGGAGAAAAAAAACCACGCTTTAGTTTAAAAGAAGAAATCATTGTCAAAACCAACAACAAGTCTCAATTAAAACCAAAAGAAGACTAAAATAAAATGATAAAAACTTATCTCAAGTCCTCCACCAAACTCTTGAAGTTCCTTTGAATCTCTTCTCTTTTACAATCACTCAAAACCACATAACAAAAAGTATAAAGTAAATAACAAGTAGTTCCTAAAAATCTCTCCAAACTAACTCCCTAGAGAAGAACTTTCAAAACTTGCCAATTTTTTCAGGACTCTTTTCTAAGTCATCTCTTCTTTCTTTTATAGTTTTCCAAGAGGTGCCTTGGGATCTCTTCAAAATGTGTCTTGATAAGATATGCATCCTTTCATCATATAAATTATCTATTATTTATATCTAATTATATCTAAATTAATATTTAATAGAATGAATATATTCCATTTTTATTTTATATTATATATATTTATTATTTATATTTATATTTACTAATTTTTACTAATTGAATCTTAGAGATTCTATTTCTATTCTAAGTATATTTAGTATATTCTAGTAAATTAGAGTCTAAACTAGAAGATTTAATCTTTATAGCTTTATAGTAAAAAAGGGTAAAAGTGTTCTAGTACTCTTACTAGTACTAGTAAGAGTCTTTATAGTATAAAGTATATACTAATATAGTACTAATATTGTACTAATATTTTTCTATAGTACTAAGGTTTTTTGTACTTAATTATTTTTATTTCTTTATAGTTCTTTCTTATTAATATTAAGATTTCTTAAGGGAATTATTAAGATGAATATAATAAAAGAAAACTATATTAAGATGAATAATGAATCGAAAAAAGAGCATGTTGTAAAAAAAATATAAAAATTCTAGTACTCATAATATAAATAGAACAAGAATTTTTTTAAGAACATTTTTAAAGTTCAGTAAAGTATTTTTTGTCTAGTGAAAAAATAGATAGAGCCTTATGGCTCCAATTCGAGTAAGACAAAAAAGCAACGAGCTTCCCTTCCAATTGGTGCATCAAAAACCTCTTCAAAATTCGTGAAAACTGATTTTGCTCATCTAGTAACTGCCACTGACACTTAAGCGCGGGATCTCGACACTTAGGTGCGGCCTTAGGCTTAGGTTTTTGACACTTAAGCACGGGATCTCGTCTAGTAACTGCCACTGACATTTAACCGGTGCTTAGGTGCCAAAACTCTTTTGCACAATTTTTCACCTTTTTGCTCCAAATTTGATCATTTTTCACTCGTTTAAGTGTTTTTCTTTATTTTTACTTGTATCTACAAGAAAAACACAAAAATACCTTCCATTAAAGTGCAATATGTCAAAAATAGTTAAACAAATGTGTCTAAAAACACTATATATTTTGGGTGTACCAAAATTCCCGAAACTTAAAATGTTACTTGTCCTCAAGTGACACTTCAATCTTTAAAAACCAAATATATATGATATGTATATGAGTTTATTTGGGAGTTACTAAATTTTAGATTTAGAAATATAGTAGTCCAATTTAGAAAAAAAATAATTAGTAAATGAGACCAACTTAAAATTTGAAAATTTTTAAAGTTAAGAACTATGAAAATATGAGTTCCTATCTAATTCAAAAATATTGTAAGTTCTCTAAATTTATATTTTATGTTCTTTTATTTTCTCTACTTAAAAATTTTTATTAAAAGTAAACTTTACTTACTATATTATATTTCTTTTATTTTCTCTACTTAAAAATTTTTATTAAAAATAATTTTACTTACTATATTATATTTATAAACTTAAGATTTTATCACAAGTCTTATATTTTAAAAAGATCAAATGTAGAACCAATTTTTGATTAGGCACAAATCCTCAAGCTTCTCTTCCCTTACATTTCTTTTCTTTCTTTTTCTTTTTCTTTTTATTTTTCTTTTTCTTTTTCAGGGAAGGATTACTATATTTGGATACTCCTTCAATGATTTTGAATTACACTTCTCCTTTCTTAAAGTAAAGTCTCGATATAAAACTTTTACTTATAGATATAATAATAGTTTTGAAAATCATTTTAATAAAAGAAATCTGATATAAATCTTTTACTTATAAATATAATAATAGTTTTGAAAATTATTTTAATAAAAGAAATTTAAGTATTGAAAATACATGTTTAAGTTATCTAAGTGTCTCAAAAATACAATTTTTCCTACTAAAGCTAGTCACTTATATTAATCATAATTTATACAAAAAACTTTTAACTTAAAGTTTTCTTCATTACTTAAAATTTTAACTAAATTTTTATACTCATTTCTAAAATTGAATTTTACTTCCTTAATATAACTTCATATACAAAAACATTTTTTCATTTAAATTCAAATTCACTTCTAGTACGATTGAGAACAAATAAAATTCCAGTTTTGAAAATATTTTTCATCCCCCGAAACTTAAATTTTTAACAGATTAAAAAGTTTAACATCAGAGAATTATGTAGGCAAGAAATAAAATTTGAAATAACATGCTAACAAAAATTTTTACAGCATAATTATATAATTATAAAACTAAAGACAGGAGTAAAATTAATTTTGATCAAATTTTCTAACATTTTATTTTAGTTTAACATGTAGAGTATGAAATAGACTTCTACACATTGTGTATAAAAGCAAAAAACACACTAACATGATAAAAGAAAAATACAGGGCAACACTTTCTGAATTTCAAGTTTAAGATCTAAGCTAGCAAGATTTTCTACTTTATAACATATATGAAATTAAGTTCAGTTTTAAACTAACTAAATCACAGTAGTAAATACAAAACAACAATTACTACCCAAAAATTTAAAAATAAATTATTAACTACCAGAAACATCTTAGTAATAATAAAACATAAAAGTCCAAAATAACATACAGATAGTAGCAAGCTTAGACCACATAGTTCATATCATCTTATAATCATAAAATGAATCTCTCAGCTCTACTCTTTGTCCTCAGAATCACCACTATACCATTTTTCTGTAGGCTCATAATCTAGATATCAAGGATATGGAGGAAATTGCACTCCTGGTTCACCTCTAATTTGGCTCTCCAAAGATGAGTGAAATTTCTCTTCATAATCACTCTTCCTTTTATTATACCTATTAGTATGATCTGCAAAACGCTTTAAATTTTGTACCTTATCAGCAGTAAAATTGATATAATCCTTCATCTTTTGCAATAACTCATCCCGAGTCTTGGTATCACCTCTAGATGTAGAAGCACGTTAAGTAGATGGTATAGATGAAGATGGAGCAGAGGTAGATGCAACAAACGTCTCTAATCCATAACTTCTGGAAAATCCTCCTCTCCAGCCAAAAATTGAATGCTCAGAAAAGGTCCACATTCACCTTCGTGATGGGCTTTAGAGGTAACAAAACTTCCTCCCAACTATCATACTTCACTCTAGCCTACTCAAATAAAGAAAATATCAAGGAAGCAAATCCCACACCTAAAGTAGTAGCAGCTGTACCAGAACTGATGATAGTGTGATAGATCAAAGCCCCTATGTTGATGGGCTCGCTCTCCTAAATAAAATAATTCAACGTTGATCTCTCTGGTCACTTCACTGAGATGATTAGTTGGAAGCAGATGAGCATAAATGAAATAGTGTTAGGCCTTTGAAGCTGCACATAACTTTGAAGTTAGGAATTTTACTCTCTTCTCATTGGCAATCTTCCAAAGTTCTCTTCCAATAGTCAAGTATGGAATAATCTCGTCTAACTCCACATCCATAGAACTATAATTGAATAAAAACATGAAGTCATCGGTGGTAAATGGTAAAACAAGTTGATTACATCTGGAGTAATAGGTACCAACTTCCGTCGAACCATAACTCGATCGTCCTCAACCTCTGGGAGATTTTCATAAAACTCCCTTACAATAGAAATCACTATGACAATAGAGAAACAACAGAACTTTTCCCACTATTGGCAGACTATCAGGTCTTCTACATCTCCACCTGCACTCTTAAAACATCGCTCCTTAATCAATTTTCATGACTGTAGTGCGTCATTATATCGATCATTAGCTGTTGAATTGACAAATTTGTTCAAATCAAATGGGCTTTTTCCTTTGCTCCTTGTTTCTTGGTGTTATTCTACAAATTTGATAAATTCCAAAAATAACTTTTAAAATTAAGTTTAAATCTCTAAACTAAACTTTCAAAAGCAGTAACTAAACTTTCCAAGCAATTTCCATTGATTTTTCTTAAATTTTACCATGAATAGTAAATTTTCAAAATCTTCCAAATGTACTTAAAATATATGGTGAAAATCCAAAATTTTTGCTTAGAAGTAAAGCTCTTACCTCAAGGAACTTGGTTCTTACAAATCTCACTCGATTCTACCAGGAAATCTTCAAATTCTACTTGCCAGAGCCCTCAAAATTGTGAACCTGAGTTAGAGAAGATGATAGGAGCCGTTAAAAATGGTATTTTCAGACCTAAAACTCACTTTTAACCATTCACAAACCAGTGCTTAAGCGCGGGTAAGTGGCTCTTAGGCGCCTGCCTCTCAAGTTAGCTCGTAGTTAAGCACGAGATGTGGCACGTAGCCGCCAGTGCACAATTTTCAAAATTTTTAGTTGTAAGTAAAATGCCCTATTAGCCTAAGTAAACCACCCCTAAATGATCTGATAGCACTTAAATGACTATTTTTACTTCCTATAACTCCCTTCTCTCTCAAAATTCTCCATAATAATTAATTCATTTGGAGGCTTAAAATAATACAAATTTTCACAAAACAAACTTATATTAATTCACAAATAAGTACAAACACATTTAACACTTAGTTCTCTCTCCAAATAGTCTTAGATAGGAAAATTTTCCTAAGTACAAAACACTTAACACACATTTACAATTAAACACATAAGTGACACAAACATTAAACACAAGACATAAACGTAAGTACAAAACACTTAACACACATTTACAATTAAACACATAAGTGACACAAACACTAAACTCAAAATACTTACACACATTTACAATTAAGCACATAAGTGACAAAAACACCAAACACAAGACATAAACACTAACACACTTAAAAACATGACTCAAAACACACAATTCCTAACACTTAACTTAATGCCACTCTTCATTAGAAGAAATGAATTCTTGTCTCTCACTAGTCTCTCCAGGAATATAGAGTTGGTAAAACGAACAGTGGTGACGAGCTTTAATACTATCAACTTCGATCCACTTTTGCTTAAGGAAAATTGTCTTATCCGCTTCCTCTACATAATTGGTATGACTGAATTGCATCCTAAGTTGCCACTTAATATGTTCTAGATGAGCATGCAATTCAAGAACCTTAGTCTCTAATACAGATATAATATTCTCCATCTTGTTGATCTTCTTTGATATCCCTTCATTACTAACGTCTAAGAAATCGTTATACATCTCCTGTGCACTTTGACTAATGAAATTCTTCCTCATGTCTTCTTCCTTCTTCTTCAAATCCATCTCCCATGAAGACATTTTCTCTAAATCTCTCTCTTTTTTAGACTTTTAGTGCTAAAAATAATCTGGGATGAAATTCTTTTATAAACGCCTTCTATTTATAGGCCTAATTCCCCCTCATAACGTCTAGGCACAACTAGAAACTGCCAAGACACGTTTATTCCAACTAAATTGTAGTTACAACTTCTAAAAATCAAAATTTGCACATGTGATTAAATTGTCATGCTTAAGCGTCGAATCTGGCGCTTAAGCGCCAGTGCACATTTTTGCACCAGTCAACTTAACATCCAAATTCTCATTCTAACATGTTCAAGTCACTAAAAAAAGTCTAATAATCATTAATAGCACATAATAAACTCAAAAATATTACCCCAAATTTCTTAATCAGACTCAAAACAACAATCAAAGCAAGAGCACACTAATAACTATGGATTGCCTCCCACAAAGTGCTTTGTTTTACGTCGTCAGCCCGATGTAACCAGTGCTCACTCTTATTGGCCCAACATCATTCCATCATTATATTTATGCTGATCCAATATATAATAAGGTTTTAGTCTATTTCCATTCACTTTAATTTTTTTTTCAGAATTAGGATCTTTAATATCCATAGCTCCATAAGGATAAACTCTTATCACAACAAATGGGCCCATCCACCTGGACTTAAGTTTGACTGGAAATAATCTTAACCTTGCATTATATTACATAACTTGTTACCCTGGCTCAAAATTTTTAGTAAGAATCCTTCGATCATGCCACATGATCATCTTTTCTTTATAAATCATAACACTCTCATAAGATTAATTCCTTATCTCTTCAAGCTCATTTAATTGTAACAATCTTTTCTCACCAGCATCTTTGAACTCTTTAATACCCCAATATGCTTCACGCTCAAGTTTAACTGGTAAGAGACAAGCTTTCCCAAATATTAACCTAATGGGGATATTCCTATAGGAGTTCTATATGTAGTTCTATAAGCTCACAAAGCATAGTCAAGTTTGACTGACCAATCTATCTTTATTGGATTCACATATTTTTCCATAATTCTTTTAATTTTTAGGTTGGATAATTCTTCCAAACCACTTGTCTGAGGATGATAAGCAATATTAATCCTATGATTTATATAATATTTTGTTAATAACTTCTCCATAATGACATTTCTGAATTGACTTCCCCCATTAATAATGATAACTCTCGGCATCCCAAATCTACAAAATATGTTTGTTTAAAAAAATTTGCAACACTTTGAGCATCACATCGAGGTAAAGCAACAGCTTCTATCCATTTGGATGCATAGTCCACTGCTAAAAGAATATATAAATTTTTGAATAATGGTATAAATAGTCCCATGAAATCTAATCCCCAAACATTAAATACTTCAACTTTTAGCACATAATTGAGATGCATCTCATTTCTTCTTGAAAAATTGCCTACTCTTTGACATCTATCACAAGTTTTGATATAAGTATTAACATCTCTAAATATTGTAGGCCAATAAAATCCAGATTTTAGAATTTTGTATGTTGTTTTATCAACACCGAAATGTCCCCTAAAATCAGAATTATGACATTTTTGGATTATTTCATAGGTTTCTTCTAATGGTACACATCTTCTAATGATTAGATCCTTTCCTTGTTTATATAAATATGGGTCATCCCAAAAATAAGTCTTAGCTTCAAAAATAAATTTCCTCATTTGTTAATATGTCATTACATGGGGTTTAAGATCACTAACAATATAGTTCACATTATCAGCATACCACGGAACACACCACTCATTTACAGTGAACAATTTTTCATTTGGAAAATGTTCCTTAATTTTTTTTTCAAAATAGAGTGGTTTTCTAATTCAAACCT
This sequence comes from Phalaenopsis hybrid cultivar, assembly GCA_002079205.1. Taxonomy (NCBI): domain Eukaryota; kingdom Viridiplantae; phylum Streptophyta; class Magnoliopsida; order Asparagales; family Orchidaceae; genus Phalaenopsis; species Phalaenopsis hybrid cultivar. The sequence continues at coordinate 29,532 of JXCR01132473.1, forward strand.
TGACAAATAATCAGAAATTTGATTTTCATTTCCTTTCCGATCTGTTATTTAAAAATCAAATTCTTGTAAAAGCAGAATTCCTCTTATAAGTTTCTGTTTAGTATCCTTCATTTTCATTGAGTACTTAATAAGAGAATGATCTATATGCACTATACAATGAGTTCCAATTAAATATGATCTAAATTTAAAAAAGGCATATGCTATTGCTAATAACTCTTTTTCAGTTGTTGTATAATTAATTTGAGTTTCATAAAGAGTTTTACTAGCATATTAAAAAACTTTGAAAACTTTATCATATATTTGTCCTAAAAGAGCTCCAATAGCATAATCACTTGCAACACATATAAGTTCAACAGTTTTTTCCCAATTTGGTGAAACTATAATTGGTGGAGTGATTAATTTTTCTTTTAATAATTTAGAAGCTTTTAGGCATTCTTCATCAAATATGAAAATTGCATCTTTCTCCAGTAAATGGCATAAAGGCTTAGCAATCTTAGAGAAATCCTTAATATATCGCTTTTAGAATCCAACATGTCCTAAAAAACTCCTAATTTTCCTTACATTTCTTGGATATGGTAATTAACGATCACTTGAATTTTAGTAGGATCTACTTCCATACCATTGTTTTATATTTGATGACCTAATACAATTCTTCCTGTTACCATAAATTGGCTTTTTTTCTAGTGAAGGACTAAATTTGTTTCATCACAACACCTAAGAACTTTAGATAATTGTTCTAAACATGAGTCAAATGAAGTTCCAAACAATAAAAAGTCATTGATAAAGACTTCAATCCCTTTTTCAATTAAATGACAAAAAATTGCCATCATACATCTTTCAAATGTAGCAAGGGCATTAAATATATATAAAAAACCATGGGTGGCGGCTGGTTCATATGTTGCTCTGCTAGGGTTTCGGCAGAATGGCTCAAAACGCTGTTGTAGATGGCCTAATCTTTGCTATCCCATTACTTTCAACTGGATTTTTTTCCTCTCATCACTAGATCTTGCAAGTTCTACTATTCTCTAAGCTTTTACATCATTCTGGGTTTTGGCTTTTTCAAATTTTTACTATTCCATTGCTTAGCCAACTGTTTTGCTATTTTGTTTGTCTTCTACCTATTGTGGGGCTGGTTTTGCTTTTGGTTTTTCTCTGGCAGTTGACAACTCAGGGTCAACTCTATCTCTGATAAGGTTTTCTTTATTGTTCCATTGCTTAGCCTCACTATTTTCTTGTTATTTTTATTTGGCTGGTTGCTTGGAATCTCCTACCTACTGTGTGGTTGGTTTCTTTTGGATTTCACTTGCAGTTGACATCTTTGGGTGAGCTCTATCTCTAATAAGGTTTTTTTAGTGATGTCTAACCCAACTCCAATTGATATTGCCACCAATATTCAGTGGGCCAAGGCTACTTTTGCTGACATTGTTGGGAAAGTTCAGGAGAAAGTTTAGAATCCTGATGATTTGGTTTTTCCTCAAGAATATCACGAGGGTAACGACCCTCTCTTCAAACCCATATGCAAGAAAAGTGGGAAAATGGCTATCTATTTTACGAAAGAGGACCTAAATGGTCTTACTGAATGTCAAAATCTCACCTTAATTGGTAAATTTCAACTTGGCCATCCTAAGATGGAATCTGTGAGAAGATATTTTGATGGACTGAAATTCAAAGCGGCCTGAAAAGTAGGCCTACTTGATGGTAGGTACATACTTATTAATCTCTCAAGCGAGGAAGACTATGCTAGAATTTTTTCTAAATAATCTATCTTGATTGAAAGAATCTCAATGAGGCTTTTAAAGTGGACTCCTGATTTTGATCCCAACAAAGAACTTCCCATTGTCCCCATTTGGTTTAAGTTACCTGGACTTAAACTACACTTTTTCAACCACAAAGTACTCTTCAACATTGGCAAGGCTTCGGGAAGACCTCTAAAATTGGATGCCCCCACTTTCAACTTATCTAAACCTTCTGTATCCAGAATATTGGTTGAAAGAAATATTACTCTACCAGCTGTGGAGGAAATTTGGTTAGGCACTGAGCATAGTGGATATTGGCAGAAAATCATAGCTGAATAAAAACCTTACTATTGCCATCATTGAGTTATGTTTAGCCGCACTGATGAGAAATGCTTTAGAATTCATCCCAACCTCAGAAAGAAGATTCTCATACCTCATCCTGAGGAATTTGAATCACATGACATTGAGTTGCCAACTGCTGTTGAATGTGCTGTTAATGTTTCTGAGTTGCCAGGGACTAGGGCCCATGATGACACTGAACTAGAGCTACCCCAAGATATGGCAAAAGAGGGTGAGGTACCGAATCCCCAAAATATCCATGAACCATTAACTGAGCAACTTCACCTCCTGCCACATTCTACTCAAATTGAACAAACCCTTTGTACTGCACATCCTACACTCCCTGCTGATCAAGAGATAACAGTTATTGAGTTACCAGAGGAAGACCCTTTGATTTTGCAATTAGCCAAAAATCTTGAAGATGGTTGGCAAGTCCAGAAAACAAAAAAGTAGAAATTGCCTTTGGAATTAAGGAATCTACTCCCCTCTTCATCTTCTTTGGAGGATGTCCCACCTCTTTCTTCTAGTACTATTAGAACTAGGAGAATAGGAAAATCCACCTCTATTGGTTAATGAATCTAATATGTTGGAATGTTAGGGGATTAGCACATCCTAAATCCCTTAATAGAATCCTAGCTCTCAATAGGATGTATAAACTCCGGATCATTGCTTTACTAGAACCAATGGTCACTAAAAATGTTAATAGAATTGTAGGGAAATTCCCTAGATTTTAGCTTTTTATTAACACTAATAATAAAATATGGCTTCTTTGCAGAAAGGAAATTCATTGCACTGTCCTTAAAAAGGGAGAACAATTTATCCATTTGAAGCTTAACTTCAATTACTAGTATGGATTTGCTACTTTCATATATGCTGGCAGTACGATAACTACTAGATTTGAACTTTAGCAATAGTTACAAGAGCTCAGTACCTCTATAAGGGATTTATGGTTAGTGGGGGGTGACTTCAACTTCCTCTCTTCACCTAGTGAGAAGAAGGGTGAGAGATCTCCTGATAACAATCAAATGAACACATTCGATGACAACATTCAGTCTGCTGGTCTTTTTGATTTGGGGTTTATTGGCCCTAAGTTTACTTGGAGAAGGGTGANGTCATTTTGTCTAACTACACCATGGTCCAATTTGGTCAATTTGACCATCTTTGAGCAAAACCCCCAATTTGGCCCTTAAAGACTTAATTTAAGTCTAAAATCAAAATCCATCCAATCCATCCCAAATTGACCATCAAATCAACTTCAAAATGACTTTATTCCTTCATGAAAGTTATCATGATGTTTTACACCAAATACAACAATCAATTTGGACTTAGCCCATGGCTAGCCCAAGTTTGACCCAAACTTAGCCCAACATGCTTAAAATGGGTCAAAAATCAAAAATCCACCAAATTGGTTAACCAATTGACCTCAAAATGACTTTCACCCTTCATGAAAGTTGTTCCTCATGGTCTCCTACACAAAATACCATAGTTAATTGGGCCAATTTCCATGCCTAACCTAGTATAAACACAAAATTTGGTCATGTGTACCTTTTTGCACTTATGGTCAAATCCAAATCAATTAAGCTTGGTATAGTCAAATGAGCCTTCCATTTTTGGACTTATGGCCAAATCCAAATCAATTGAGCTTGGTATGGTCAAATGAGCCTTACCATACTTATATTAGACTCTAGGGCTGAGTTTAAAGCCAGCCATTAACCCATGGTTAGGCTTGATATTTATCCCTTAGGTAAATATTTTTTTTTTNCCCAGAGATTTTCCAAAAATATAAAACATATTTTTCAACATGTAAAATATTTTATTTTTATTAAAATCCCCAAAACTTAAATTAATTTTAATAAATCACAAAAAATTAAAAAAATCATGAAATTTTGGCCAAATGACTATCTAGTCTAGGGCTAGCTTACATAAAAATTTGAAGTGAGTAGGAGTTGTCTTGATTATCTTTTGAAATTTTCNTTGAAACATCTAAATTATTTCTCCTAAATTGAAGCCAAATAATAGGATAGCTTAGGAAGTCATCGAAGTTCTTNAGAAATCAGATGTTTAACAAAAGACAATCATCCTTGTGAGGTGTCGTCATCAAGAGGACTTTTGGAGTTGGAAGAAGAAATGGTGATACTTCACGATATGTCACCTTACCCGTTTCCCAAACTGGTGCAAATTGTGTTTGCCACGATGACGTTTCATAACTATATTAGGCGGCATCCATTCTGGATTGATGTTCACTTCCGGCGTGCCGAAAAGAACGAACAGAAAGTGCCTGCAGAAGCATTTGATAACCGCATTGGTTAATCTCTGTCACAAGAGGACAATGACTATGCCACAATTTGCACAAAAGATGGGGAAGGTGCAAATGAAATGGCGGCCCTTCAAGAACATATTATCACTGTATTTTGTTGGAGAGTGATTGCTTTCTTTGCTATTTGTTGTAATGACAAAACTATTTTAACTCATGGATGATTTGAAAGAGAATTTTCATTTCGTTGACTACTATTGTGAGCATTTCTTAACTACTATTGTGAGCATTTCTTATGGATATATATGTGACACAAAATCAACTGTCATAAAAAACTTCCAAATTTTGGATCTACCAAATGTGAGAATAATCCTTGGTGAAAATAAAAAAATTTTAGTTTAAAGTGTAGCTCTTACTTAGGGAAGATGAAATCCAAAATCTCTTGGTCTTAAAAACGTCTCAAATCCACCCACAAGCAAGCCCTAGTAATGGTGGCATAGTAAAAAAGTAACTTTTTGGCACAGTAAAAAAGTAACAATGGTGGCATAGTAAAAATCACAAATTTTTAAGGGTTAAAAGTAACTATTTGGTCGAAGGAGCCGAAGGCGCCGGCGGCGCACTGAAAACCCGAAAATTCAAATTTTTTATTTGACAAATTTTCAATCTCCTTTCAACTTACTCCAAAATTTTCTTATATTTTCACCATAAAATTCTATCTAAAACTAATTTCTAACAAAACATTTCACAAACACCAACTTTTCAAAAACAACAAATTAACTTTTATATATGAAGTTACATTTCTTACAGACATATACAACAATCACATTTATAACCAAACTTAAACATAAATCAGCGTCGTAATCAAACCACAACACTAAACGCTGATATTAAACTATACACACAATTCAAATTTAAAAGTTTAAAGCAAACACAAATTCAAACTACAACATTGTCCACACAATTACACTTACAACATAAAATATTCTTAAAGTAAGGAGGGAAATCTAGTCTTCATTTATTCATCTGCTTATATGTTCTCTCCTCCTCTGATCTCCATAGATTGGTAATGAACATAAAGATTATAGAAAGACCGATATGGGAATTGATCCGTAGAAATCTCCTCGATCCATCCATTATCTTTAAACATTCTCACTAAACTTGAATATGTTGTATTGTTTCTTTAACTTTATGGTATATTTTACATTAAATTTGAGCATAAAATTATTGATATAATTTGTTTATATATATAACATAATCTCACACACACGCGCTTAAATATGTTGTATTGTTTCTTTCACTTTAACGTATATTTTACATTAAATTTGAGCATAAAATTATTGATATAATGTGTTTACACATATAACATAATCTCACACACACGCACGTGCACGCGCGGGTGTATTGTTTCTTTAACTTTAACGTATATCTTACATTAAATTTGAGCATAAAATTATTGATATAATGTGTATACATATATAACATAATCTCACGCGCGCGCGCGCACACACACAATTCATTTTCATATTTAACATTTAAATGCAAAACATGAACTTGTACTTGAATGTTTATAGCTATAACACCTAAATTACCAAATTTATTTGCAAATATATATCATATCCTTATATCTATCTATACATTGCTAAAATTTGAATCTTGATTTTTATAAGCTTTCTATCATCTAAACATTAACTTTTCCTGTATATATAAATATGACACATGTATAATACTAATAAAAATAAGAATAATAATAATATACATATGAGGTCTCGGGTGATAAATGTGATCATGATATTTAAATATTAAATACAAACATTAAAGTGGTGTGCATAATTTTAAGCAATTTATTCATTACTTTAATTTTAAGCAATTAATTCTATCACCAAGCCCGGATGCGAAAAGTGGAGGGTTGCGTTAGGTAGTCAAAAGCCAGCGTAAAACTTGTCGAAAAAATCATGACATGAATCCTTTTGATCATTGTGTAAGTGCTAGGGCGTCCNAGGGCCTAAAAAAACATAACTCAATAAAACTCAAATAAAACAAAGATACATAAAGGAAAAAAATTAAAAGCCACAAAAGGACACAAAAGTGCTAGTTTTGGATTCTTAAGATGACTGGGTTGGGGCACTAGAGTCATTCGAGAAAGGTTACAGGTGATTTAAGTAAAATTGTGGAATTCGCACAGATTTTTTACTTTAAATTTGCAGTGTATATCTTCAAGAGTGCAAAATGTACAATTATTGAAATGTTGGTGCGATTTTGGAATTTGCACAATTACACTTGCACAGATTTTTTATTTTAAATTTGCAGTGTATATCTTCAAAGCAAACCTACTATTTGTACAATTATCGGCACTTAACAATATGCATTATAATCATTTGATCAGATTTGACAATGTCAACGAAACAATGTATGCTTTGTGACATTTAGGACTTCGTAAATTTGCCCTTATATTTTGAACCCCTTTATTGTGTGTGTCAAACAGAAAATTACATATTGAGATTCAAAATGTTAAGCATTTACTGAATGGAGGCAAGTTATTAATGAGAATGGATCAAGATTACAGTTCTGAAACTGAAACTAAGGGCGTAGTTGCATCTCTTCTTTCATCCGATGAATTTGATTCATCGGAAATTAATAATCCTTCAATTTTTTAGGATAAGCTAAATTTAGCCACTGGTGATGATGTTGATGCTGATGTTCCTTTAAGAATGCATATTGAAAAAAGAAAAAAATCACAAGACGGAGATGCCTTCATTAAACACGAAGGCCAAAATGACAAATAATTTGGGCGACCGTTTGAATAAAGATTTAATCAATCATGATGTTAACCTCCATCTCTTGGTCAAAAGCATGTTCGTGTGATTATTTGTGACGAAGAAGATGAAGAACATGATGAGGCAGCACAACTAAGAAAAAGGAACTATGAAAATTCCATTGAGGACGTGGTTACTTCTTGTGGAGGTTGACTCTAAACAGTTTGAAGTACAGTTTTGTTGAAGAATGAAAATTTTTTAGCTCTTTAATGAATCTCTTGTTTTAATTTATCATTTTAGCATTAAAGTTTGCTTTTTTTTTCTTAGTCAATCTATTCAGCAATGGAATTTTTGCTTGTTCACAGATATCAGGCTGGCAGAAATAGCTGGTCCTACTGCGGGGAAGGTGATTTTAATCTCAAGCTTTGAAGCCTGAATTATTTTGAGTTAAAGGGCTTTATGTGTTTGTATTGTTAATAGAGAAGCGTATCTGTATTCAAACTTTCACTATACATTAGAATGTTCTAGTTTTACGTTTTTTTATATTTTACGTTCATTATTTTGTGAAAAATAATACCATACAAAGAAAGATTACACAATAAAGTAGAGTAAAAGTCATTCAACTACTAACATCTCAAGTTAAATACACATCAATGAGAGCTAATAATAAAATTATTTGCATTGCAATTGATTTTGAAACTTTATAGCATAAGACAAATTAAGAATAAAAAAACTGTTTTGTTATGTCACCAACAACTAAATAACATTCACAAAAGCATATATACTAGCATCATAAAAGCAAACAAAATCCTTAGCTAAAGAAATTCATCCTTTTTTAAGAAATGGAAATGCAATTTAGAAAACGAAGGCTTTCGAGTTCTCAACATAGCAAATTCATCCTACTACAAAGAAAGATTTATTCATTGATTACTTTCCTTAAAAAGCTTGGTGATACTGAGAAGGTTCGCTCTCATTTTCTTAAATTAAGATTGAATATCCTTTATTATTCATGTGTTTTGTCATTTTAGAATCTACTTAGTTCAACATTCTTTTATATCTTTCTAATATTCATCTTATCGATTAAAGTGTCAAAATAATCCCCCGAGTATTTTTACATGGGCATTTTGTCTTAGTGTCGATAAAAATATCAAATTAATCCATAAACTCTAATAATATGGGCTAAAATAGTTTCAGGGAAGACTATTTTAGTTAACTAAAAAGTTTGGGGATTAAATTGATGCTTTTATAAATTTTGGGATTAAAATATTCCCCCGCTAAGAGTTTGGGGATTATTATAATGTTTTTTTTTCTGAAGTTAGTGATCTTTGTCTCGCACCATTGTAGCCTTCATTTTTTGTTTTGGGAGCATAATTGATCTTGCTGAACTTGAAATTGTATTCTCTTAGATTTTAAATTGTATTCTCTTAGATTTTAATCCCAAACATTTTTTAATAGGTGATCCTAGTTGAGCATGACTTTGGTGGTACATGAATCTCATATGCCATGGAAGCATTTCCGGCGAAGATTGTCAATTCATGCATAGTTTTATAACACCAAAGAGTTATGAATGTAAATATCAAACTTTTGGTGTTAGATATATAAATAAATAAAAATTGTGTGGTATGTTTATAATATATATATATAATTCATACATATAGAACAATTGTGAAATTTCTTGTCATTTTCACCAAATGCAGTTTGTTGTGAGGTACGTGAATTGCTGATAACTCCTAATTATATTTGTTATCCATTTTTTTCTGACAATAGGAAGCTACCAATGAATTGATGCAACAAGCTCAAATCTTTTTGTATGCAAATGGAAAAAATCAAACTCCAACTGCTATTAGCCTCGAGATATCCTTATTAAAAAGATCTTTTGTTTAATCAAAGCCCTACGAAGATATGCTTTGTTCTTGCCATCAGCAGCCTTTTTATTTTATTTTATTTTATTTATTTTTTTGTCTTCTGTATAGTTATTGTTAAGGTAAACGTTTGTTTTGCATTAAAATGCTTATGTATAGGCAATTAAAGATCATACAAATGATAAAAAGTACTTTTTGTAATAGTATTTTCAATCTTGTATTTTCTAATACTTTCTCTCTAGTTGAATCATTAATTAATCATCCCGTGCTTGTGGCATAGCTTAGTAAACTAAAGTAAACCTAAAGCTTTGATAAAAAATGGCCAATAGTTTCGTCTTGATAACAAATGTGGATGCAAAAGCGCAATGATTTGAATAATGTAGGAGAGAGCATTGGTAAGTCGGGAATGACCGAGTCAACTATCATCTAAGATTGAACATATTAGGGGGAGGGATTTAGTTCAAAGAGAATTTTGGCAATAAAAAATTCCTCTTTTTTTTATTGTTAGATGCTTGGATTACTAGTAAGTGACTTGTATGGTAACACAGTACTCTTTGATAGGTAAATCATGCTGTCGAAGAGAAATTTCTCAAAAAACAAGTTATAGATATAGATGATATTATGTTTTGAGAAATAGATAGAAGGAAAAAAGCCCCAAATGTTCTTTATATTATCTTGGAACTTGACAATTGATACAATAGTTGGCTCAAAACTATTTAACAACGAAAAAAATTTGACAATCATCACAAATCAGATAAGGCTTGAAGTTTTTCATGAGAAACAATAAGGAAATGAAAAGCTTTCAACCACTAAAGGTGGGCAAGATGACAACTACGTTCGTGCATGGTAAGCGTGAGAGATGAGCAAGCTAGGACAACCCATCTCGAATACCATATTAAAGAAAAATATTTTTCTTACATGAAAATAATTTTAAATAGAGATTTATGCAATGCTTTTAAACTATTTAGTACTCTAATATCGTTTTCATTCTCAAACTCCCCAACATGCATTCATGACAATTTTTAAAATGTTTTACAATAAAATAACTTGAGAAATGACTCACCTAGCAAACTCTTAAAGTTATTCTATTCTTTTATATATAGCTTCAATTACCTTTAAAATATGAAAAGATTAAACTTTCATTTCTATTCCATTCCCTCAGTTCTAAATAAACTTTTCCAAGGTTATGATGTGGTTCCAAGCCGAGCTTCATCATAACCTTGGAAAAATTTATTTAAAACCTTGAAAATGTTTTTATGATGAAGTTCGGCGCGTCCATCATCATATTCATTGACTTCCTTTTCATCGCATATCAGTAAACCCTTGAGAAGCATTTTCTCGGCTTCCTCGGGATTAGCGACATCCATTTCATGCATACCGATGTTACTAAGTGCACATATTCTTTTAAGAAGAAACTATTTGTTTTAGGGGGAGGGTTTTCCTTGAGAGACAGAGCCAATTTCATAGCGAGCTTGAAGTATTTCTTGGCACTTCTTTTTGCATGGTGATCACTTTCTGATCTTAAAAACATTTCATGGTAAGTTCGGCCAAGTTGTGTACCTGCTCTTTGTTGTTCGACAATGTCATTTGTATCATTGGCAAGCTCCAAATGTTTTTTTCTGCAATACATGGAAATTATAAGATAAATATTCAGTTATTGAAACTTATAGAATATAAAAATAGGTATTTCACTAAAACCTATGAGATTGATGTAATTAAAAGGACAATATTTTGCAATATAAATCAAAAACATAAGAAGGCTAAATTATGCAAGCTTAAATCTCCAACAGGCTGCAAAAATATACAGCATAATGGATAGAATTAGAAANCATTACTTTAATTGATGATTTTGATTGCACAAGAATATAAACATGTACCTAATACATTCTTATACGAGTTTTTACAATCTTATGTTGAGTAGTATTCTCATACAAATTTATTTGTGCGCCTTTGCAAGGTAAACCCGATTGTGATCAAGATGTTGAAGGATCGTGAAGTCGTTTTGAGACGAACAAAATGGACGGCATCAAACTTTATTTGGTGAGATTTTTCCAAAATCTACAATCTTAATTTCAACACTTCTTCAAAATTTTATAATACATATTAATATTATTACAAAACAACGTTTTAAACTTTATTTAACATATAAATAACAATAACTTAGAATAGGTTAGTTAGGTGTATTCCTTCTTCTCTCTCTCTTCTCGGAACGAGATGACGAAACCATCAAATGACGGCCAGTCTTCAGGCAGCAATCGGGACAACTACAGATGGTCGCAGAAGGAACTTCAACCGAGCTTCGATAGATTTAAATAACATACCTACAGGACGCTGAGGTCGTTCGTCTGGCGTAACGTAAATCTTCACATTATCTTTTAGAGTTTTCTACGATTTTTTATATCGTACGATATAAGTCCTAAACTTTTTAAGATTCCAAGGTCGTTGTTTAGTACGACATAAATCCTCACATTTTCTCGGACTATTTGCATATGACGTGCAGATACAACTCCCGAACATCTAAATAATTTCCAGGACTGAAACATCAAATAATTTTCCTTCCAAAGATGTAAAGTCAAATCATAGATTTGTTTGAGATTACACTGATTCTTCTTCAGTGTCTTCGACATCTCCTACTTTTCACTTCTTTGAATTCTCGAAATAATTATTTCTATTTGAAACTATCCCATTTGACTTTTCCTATGAACAATCGTGAAAACTTGAACGTTGAATTCTTGAAGACGAAACCTCTGATCATTATCGAGAGTTTTCTTATGTGACTTCAGTTGTCTAAGATGTAATTAACTATATGGGTTTGCTCCTATAGTGAATTTAAAAACCCAGATTAATTTAAACCCTATCTAATCTGTGTATTAGATAGTGGAATTTGTCGGCTATAAATTTCACAGACCAAAATAGAGTCATAAACTTTTAAGTTTAGATAGTTAAGTCTACCAATAAGTGATGCGTCAATCCTTCAAGATGATATATCATTTATGGTATCGTGCTTAGCTGTTTAAATTATTAGATATATGAGGTCTACTCGGTCTCATCATTTTTCAAAAACAAAGGATACCATTTTCACAAAATTAAAATTACATTATATATATATATATATATTAAATTCNAAAATCATCACATATGCTTTTAACCCATGAATTAATTATGTAACACATAAGCCCACCTATCCAAATCTATACCATCCGACATTTGCATGCATACAACCCAATTCGTTTTCATTTACAAATGTAGTAAAGATCTGTTATTTTGACCCCCAATTAATGAACTAAGGTAAAAGGGCAATTTTGTAATGTGGCACCNACAATTCTCCTTCAAACTGATTAAAAGATCTAGTATTATTTCTAAGCTTCGCAGTTTTTTATGGTGGAGAATATTTAGCAAGAAATTTTTGTGTTAAATCACCCCAAGTTCTGATCGATCCAGGTGCTAACGAATTTAACCACATCTTAGCTTTATCCCTCAGTAAGAAAGGAAATAACCTAAGTATTATGGCATCATCTGATACACCATCATATTTAAATGTAGCACACAATTTTAGAAAATTGGCAAGATGTAAATTTGGATCTTCAGTTGGTGATCCCCCAAATTGTTTTTATAGCATTTGGATAATAACAGGTTTCAGTTCAAATGAATTAGTAATTACAATAGATTTTTGAATGCTACAATGAAGTTCATCTACCGTAGGGTTGGCATAATCTCATAAAGGTCTAAATTCTTGATGAGCATTTTGATCATTTTAGTTTACCATTTCTGTAATTTTTTTTAGATTTTTCAAAAATTTTAATTTTTTTCTTTTTCTCCTTTTCTTAATTGTTCTCTCTAATTCATAATTGTAGGGCACTGGTCCTTCAAAACCTGAACTATGCATACACTAAAATAAAATAAAAAAAAGATAAAACACACACAAAAATAAAATACTATAATAAGATATTCCTACTATAAATTTTCTTTTAATAAATCTCCCTGGCAACAGTGCCAAAAATTTGATCCTGATTGTTTATATGCAACACTATAACAAAGTATTTGATTATATTTTTCACTTACCTTTCCTTACTTGGCAATGATGCCAAAAACTTGATCCCGACTGTTTATATGCAATAGTATAACAATGTATTTGATTATATTTTTCAATTATCTTTCCATTCTTTGCAACAGTACCAAGAACTTGATCATGGAGAAAATAAGAATTTAACTTTTTAACTTAATATATATTTGGATACTACACAAGTATAAATATCACTATCAAGTAATATAGGACTTTCTGATTAAGCCCCGAATATCGAACTCACAGGGAGAATTCACAATATGCACTTTTAAATAAGAAACATTCTATTTCAAAAAAATAATTACTTAAACTATAGATGCTCTTATAGTAATTAAAATTAAATTCTTTTAAGTATTTTTTATAATTTGATAAAATAGAAATAACTTTTAAATATAACTTGAGTTTATGTAAAAGAAAATCACTGAATATGAAATATCTTTCTCCTTATCAGTAATTAGTAATAAGTCTAGGAATTTTGTTGTGGAAGTATTCAAATTATGTTGTGTCAAATAGAAGTAATATTATTCTTTACCCTTACTAGAGGTGCTATAAAGAATATTGGTTAACTTAAAGTTTGAATAGTTTTGAAGACCGGCTAGGTTGGGAAGATACCAGCTCTCAGTCTAGAGTTCCCTCGATTCCCTCCACCTGGGGGCTAACATCTCGTATCAGAACCTAAAATAAAAAGTTGGGGGCTTTAACCTGTCACTTTAAAGTCCTCTAACTCTACACCCATCAATGAATGTTTCCCCTTGATTCCCTCCACCTGGGGTGAAGATACTAGCTCTCACTCTAGAGTTCCCTCGATTCCCTCCACCTGGGGGCTAACATCTCATATCATAACCTAAACAATAAACCAAGTTGGGGACTTTAACCTGTCACTTTAAAGTCCTCTAACTCTACACCCTTCAATGAATATTTCGCTATTTATACATATCATTTTAAAGTCCTCTAACTCTACACCCTTCAATGAATATTTCCCTATTTATTTGCACTCAAGATCGTATCAAAACCTAAAACAATAAACCAAGTTGGGGGCTTTAACCTATCACTTTAAAGTCCTCTAACTCTAACACTTCAAAAATTATTTCCCTATTTATTTGCACTAAATCATATGAATTACATTCTCATTCATATAAACCAATAAACCAAGTTGGGGGCTTTAACCTATCACTTTAAAGTCCTCTAACTCTACACCCTTCAAAATTATTTCTCTATTTATTTTCACTTAATCATATGAATTACATTCTCATTTATACAACCTCATGTGATTCTTCTATTTCCCTATTTATTTGCACTCAATCATATGAACTACATTCTTACTCATACAACCTCATGTGATTCTATTGCACTAAATCATATGAATTATATTCTCATTCATAAAACCTCATGTGATTCTTTCCAACTGTTGATTGTGAAAATACCAGCCTGGTTCTTACATGTTCTCACAAAAAATTTTAACATTTGGATAGGCCAAATCAAGAAGTAAATGAAGTTCATGGATTTAAATCATCACAACATCTTCTAACATTAAAGATCAATACTCTCCACAACTTCTATACAACACTTTAATTATTTATCATTTTAAGAAGAAAGATAAAGAAAACTACTCAGAATTCATAAAGAAAACAAAACCACACTTTAGTTTAAAAGTAGAAATCATTGTCAAACCAACAAGAAGTCTCAAAAACAAAACCACACTTTAGTTTAAAAGTAGAAATCATTGTCAAACCAACAAGAAGTCTCAAAACCAAAAAAGTCTCAAAACAAAAAGATAAAAACTTATCTCAAGTTCTCCACCAAACTCTTAAAGTTCCTTTAATCTTTAGTTTAAAAGAAGAAATCATTGTCAAACCAACAATAAGTCTTAATTAAAACCAAAAGTAATTTTAGTTTAAAAGTAGAAATCATTGTCAAACCAACAACAAGTCTCAATTAAAACTAAAAGTAGTCTTCAACAATAAGTCTCAATTAAAACCAAAAGTAGTCTAAAATAAAAGATAAAAACTTATCTCAACAATAACAAGTCTCAATTAAAATCAAAAGTAGTCTAAAACAAAAGATAAAAACTTATCTCAAGTCCTAAGTCTCAATTAAAACCAAAAGTAGTCTAAAACAAAAAGATAAAAACTTATCTCAAGTCCTCTCCCATTTCAATTAAAACCAAAAGTAGTCTAAAACAAAAGATAAAAACTTATCTCAAGTCCTCCACCAATCTTGAATTTCCTTTGAATCTTTTTAAAACAAAATATAATAACTTATCTCAAATCCTCCACCAAACTCTTGAAGTTCCTTTGAATCTTTTCTGTCATACAATAGTCTCAAAATAAACTAAAAACAAAAAGGATAAAGTAAATTTGTAGTGCCTAAAATGTCTCCAAAACTCTCCTTTACAACACTTTTCAAGACTTTCAAGCACACTTTAAAAAGTCTCGACTTCCTTCTGTTATAAATCTTCAAGAGTTGCCTTGGTAACTCTTCAAAATGTGTCTCAATTCAATGCACTCTCCAAAGGATGCCTCCTTTCATAAGTCTTTTAGTAATATTCTCGTTTTTAGTGGTCATAACCACCCTCTTTAGCCAATAGGTGCCTCAAATACCTCTTCAAAATTTGGCTAAATGAAGAAAACCACCAAATAACTGCCTTTGGCGCTTAAGCGTGAGGCCTCTAACGCTTAGGCGCGGCCTTCTCTGTTGAATCAGTGCTTAGGCGTCAAAACACTTTAGCATAATTTTCACTTTTTTGCTCCAAATTTGATCCTTTTTCACTCCTTTTAGCATTTTTTTACCTTTTTACTTGTACTGAAAGAAAAACACACAAATACCTTCCATTAAAGCGCAATATCTCAAAAATAGGTATAAAAATGTGTTTAAAAATACTATATATTTTAGGTGTATCAAAATCCTCCAAACTTAAATTGTTACTTGTCCTCAAGTGACACTTCAATTTTTAAAAGCTAAATGAGTATGATATTAGGGTTTAGATTTAGAAATATAGTAGTCCAATTTAGAAAAAATATTCAGTCAATGAGACCAACTTAAAGTTTAGAAATTTTTAATGTTAAGAAAGATGAAAATATGAGTTTCTCTATAATTCAGAAATATTGTAGATTCTCCAAGTTTAGAATTTAGTCCTTTTATTATCTCCACTTAAAATTTTTTATTAAAAATAATTTTACTTACTACATTATATTCTTAAGCTTAAGATTTTTTCAAGTCTTATAATTTTAAAACATCAAATGTGGAACCAATTTTTTTATTAGGCACTAATCCTCAAGCTTCTCCTCCCTTAATTTTCTTTTCTTTTCTTTTCTTTTCTTTTTCTTTTATTTTCTTTTTCTTTTTCTTTTTCTTTTTCAGGTAAGGATTACTATATCTGGATAGGTCTTTAATTGTTTTAAATTCCATTTCTCCTTTCCTAAAGAAAAGTTCTGATATAAATCTTTTACTTAAAAGTACAGTAATAGTTTTAAAAATTATTTTCAACAAAAGAAACTTAAGTATTAAAAATAAAAGTCTAAATTTCTAAATTTTTCAAAAATAAAATTTTTCTTACTAAAGATAGTTACTTATATTAAAAATTTTCTACACTAAAAACTTTTTACTTAAAGTTTTTCTTCATTACTAAAAATTTCAACTAAATTTTCTTACTCATTTCTAAAATCAATTCTAATATAACTTCATATACATGATCAATTTTTCTTTTCAAATCAAATTCACTAGTAGTTCATTTCATTACTTAAAATTTTAACTAAATTTTCTTACTCATTTCTAAAATCAAATTTTACTTCCCTAATTTAAAATTTTAATTAAATTTTCTTACTCATTTCTAAAATCAAATTTTAAGACATGATCATTTTTCTTTTAAATTAAATTCACTTGTAGCACATCTAAGAACAAATAAAATCAAGTTTTCAAATTAATTTTCATCCCCCCCCCAAACTTAAATTTTTAATAGATTAAATAGTTTAGCAGCAAATATATATAAGCAGGAATGAAAATTGAAAGAACATGATTACAGGAATTTTTATATCCTAAGTATACAAGTATAAAACTAAAAATAGGAGTAAAATTAATTTTTAATTAATTTTCTATCATTTTCATTTCAATTTAACATGTAGAGATTCAATAAACTTCTAAGTAGTGGGTACAGACATAAAAACAAATTAGCACACTAACTTTAACTTCACAGTCTCAACATAAAAAACAAACACACTAACAAGATAAAAGAAAAATACAGGGTAGTAATTTTCTAAGTTTAAAATTTTAAAACTAAAGATAGCAAGATTTTCAACTTTTCAAAAGACACAAAATCAAGTTAAATCCTTAACTAACTAACATAGTACTAAATACACAACAACAGTTACTACCTAGATTTTTAAAATAAACTACTAACAAAACACAACATCACAATACAACTAAACAAAATGACATTATCATACATCACAAAATCTAAACTAACACACAAACATACATGTCTAATTTCCAAAGCATAAAAACACATCACCTCACATGTCTCAAGTCCAAACAAACACATAAATGCAAATGTAGCTATCCAGACTAAATAATCTATATCATAATTCAAACATAAAAATAAATCTCATAGTCCTACTCATCAATCTCAGAATCATCGCTATCCCAAACATCTGCAAACTCATAATCAAGGTATCTAGAATATGGTGGAAATTGCACTCAAATGAGGCTCTCCAAAATGAGTGAAATTTCTCTTCATAATCACTTTTTCTTCTATTATACCTATCAGTATGTTCTGCAAAACACTCTAAATTCTCAACTTTACCAGCAGTATAATTAATATTGTCCATCATCCTCTGTAATAATTGATCTTGGGTCTCAGTACACTCACCTCTAGAAGTAGAAGCACGTGAGGTAAATGGTCTATAAGTTGAACCAGCAGAGTAGAAGCAGTAGATGTTTCCATTCCATAACTCCTTGAAAATACTCCTCTCCAACAAAAAATAGAATGTTCAAAAGAAGTCTTCACATTCACCTTTGTAATAGGCTATTGAGGCAACAGTACTTCGTCCCAGCTATCATATCTTACTCTAGCCTGCTCACATAAGAAAAAGATCAAGGAAGCAAATCTCAGACCTGCAGTAGTAGCAGCAGTGGCAGAACTGATGATAGTCTGATATATCAAATCTCCTATGTTAATGAGTTTTCCTTCCAGGATACAATAATTTAATGTCGCTCTCTCTCTGGTAACTTCGCTGAGATGATTTGTTGGCAATAGACAAGCAAAAATAAAATAATGTCATGCCTTCAAAGCTGCACTTAACTTTGACATGGCAAAGTTGACTCTCCTCTCATTTGTGATCTTCAAGAGTCCTCTTTTAATAGTCAAATAAGAAATAATTTCATCTCGCTCTGTCTCAATTGGACAATAATTTGCATAAGAACAAAAAGTATCTGGTGGCAAATGGTAGAACAAATTGATTACCTTTAGTGAAAAATGTACCAACTTTCCTCGAACCATGACTCTATCGTCTTCAGCTTCAAGGAGGTTTGCATAGAACTCCCTAACAACAGATATAACTGCAACAGTAAAAAAATAACAGAATCATTCCCACTATCGGCGAACAATCAGATCTTCCACAGATCCACCTGGATTCTTAAATCAACGCTCATGGATAAGCTTTTGTGATTGCAACGCATCACTGTACCTATCTTGAGCTTTTGAACTCACAAATTTGCTCGAATCAAAAGGGCTCTTTCCTTTACTCCTCTTCATTCTTGGTGTCATTCTACAATTTTATAAAATTCCAAAAATAACTTCAAAAATGAAGTCTAAACTACTAAACTAAACTTCTAAAAGCTTAAACTACACTTCCTGTGCAATTTTCATAGATTCTTCCTCATTTTTCACCATGAATAGTAAATTTTTGAATTCTTCCAAATGTACTCAAAATACATGGTGAAAATCCAAAATTTTTACATAGAAGTAAATTTCTTACCTTAAGAAATCCAAATCTAGCAAATTTTTCTTGATTCCACCAAGAAATCTCCACTTAATAGTGTGCCCTAACTCTCTAAAATTACAATTTCGAGAGGTTGAAGGTGACGGGAGGGTGAAAAATAGTGATTTTTGGGTTAATTTTTCACTTTTAACCGTTTATGAACAAATTTTCATGAACCGGTGATTAAGAATGGACTTAAGCATGGATAAGTGGCGCTTAGGTGCCTGCCTATAGAGTTACTTCGCGCTTAAGCACAAGATGTGGCGCTTAGGCGTCAGTGTATGATTTTTGAGATTTTTCAACTTAAGTAAAATGCATTATTTTCCTAAGTATACCACCCCTAAATGGTCTCATAATACTTAAATGACTATTTTCATCTCCTTTAACTCTCCTCTCTCCTAAAATTTTCTATATAACTTAATTCAATTCAAGGCTAAAAATAACACTAATTTTCACACAAACAAACGTATATTCATTCACAAACTATTACAAATACATGTAACACTTAATTCTCACTCCAAATAGTCTCGGATGAGAAAATTTTCTAAGAACAAGTACTTAACAAACATTCATAATTAAAAACATAAAAGCATAAACACTAAAACATAAAAAATACGACTCCTAACAAACAAACTCGTACATAGAACTTAATTCCACTCCTCATTTGATGGGACAAGCTCTAGTCTTTCATTAGTCTTTGTTGTGGCAATCAGAATATAAAATTGATAAAACGGACGGTAGTGACGAGCTCTGATATTATCTTCTTCAATCCTTTTTTGCTTAAGAAGCATCTCCTTATCCACTTCCTCTATATAACTAGTATGGCTAAATTGCATTTTCAATTGCCATCCAGTATGCTCAAGATGTGCATGAATCTCAATTACCTTAGCCTCAAGTAAAGCCATGGTAGTCTCAATTTTGTTGATCTTTTCTGATATTGCTTCGATATTTACGGCTAAGAAACCAATATACATCTCTTGTGCACTTTGAGTAATGAATCTCTTCCTCATGGTCGCTTCCTTCTTCTTCAAATCCATCTCCCATGAAGACATCTTATCAAAATCTCTCTTTCTTACAGACTTTAGTGCTGAAGATGATCTGGGGAAAAAATCCTTCACTAAACCCTTCTATTTATAGGCCTAAATCTCTTTAATAACTTCTAGGCATGCCTTGAAACTGTCTTGGCACATTTTTACAAACCAATTGGTAGTTAAACCTTCTAGAATCTTAATTTACCACATGTTTTTTAGCTGCCGCGCTTAAGCGCCAGTGCACATTTTTGCACCTGTCAACTAAACGTCCAAATTCTCATTCTAACATGTTTAGGTTATTAAATAAAGTTTTAAAATCAACGCTAACACATAATAATTTCAAAAATACTACCCATATTTTCTTAATCGCACACAAATAACATTCAAAGAAAAATACACTGATGATTATTGGGATGCCTCCTACAAAGTGCTTGTTTTAATGCCATCAGCACGACGTAACCAGTGCTTATTCTGGTTGACCCAACTTCATTCCTTCATTAAATTTATGTTAATCCCCTACAAAATAAGATTTTAGTCTATGACCATTCACTTTAAACACTTTATCAGTCTTAGGATCTTTAATATCCACAGCTCCAAAAGGATAAACTGTTATCACAACAAATGGCCCCATCCACCTGGACTTAATTTTGCCTGGAAATAATCTCAACCTTGCATTATATAACAAAACTTATTGTCTTAACTGAAAATTTTTAGTAATAATCCTTTGATCATGCCACTTCTTCATATTTTCTTTATAAATCTTAACACTTTCATAAGATTCGTTCCTTAACTCTTCAAGCTCATTTAATTGCAATAATCTTTTCTCAACAGCATCTTTAAAATTATAAATGAACTCTTCAATCACCCAATATGCTTTATACTCAAGTTCAATAAGTAAGTGACAAGCTTTTCTAAATATTAGCTTATATGGGGATATTCTTATAGGAGTTCTATATGCAGTCATATAAGCCCACGAAGCATAGTCAAGTTTGACTGAGCAATCCATTTTTGTTGGATTCACAGATTTTTCCATAATTCTTTTAATTTCCCGATTGGATAATCCAGCCAAACCACTTGTTTGAGGGTGATAAGCAGTAGCAAATCTATGATTTATATGATATTTCTTTAATAACTTCTCCATTATGGCGTTTCTGAAATGACTTCCCCCATTAGTTATGATAACTCTTGGCATCCCAAATCTACAAAATATGTTTATTTTCAAAAATTTTGCTACACTTTGAGCATCACATCGAAATAAAACAACAACTTCTATCTATTTGGATATATAGTCCACTACTAACAATATATATAAATTCCCAAAAGATGGTGTAAATGGTCCCATGAAATCTAATCCCCAAACATCAAATATCTCAACTTCTAGCATATAATTGAGGGGCATCTCCTTTCTTCTAGAACTATTGCCTACTCATTGACATCTATCAGAAGTTTTAATATAAGCATTAACATCTTTAAAAATAGTAGGCCAATAGAATCTAGATTGTAAAATTTTGTATGTTATTTTATCAACACTAAAATGTCCCCCAAAATCAGAATTATGATGTTTTTGATTAATTTCATAAGTTTCTTCTAATGGTACACATATTCGAATAATCAGATCATTTCCTTGTTTATGTAAAAATGGGTCATCCAAAAAGTAAGTCTTAGCTTCAGAAATAAATTTCTTTTTCTGTTGGTATGTCATTCCATAGGGTATAATATCATTAACAAGAAAGTTCACAATGTCGGCATACCACGGAACACGCTACTCATTAATATTGAACAATTTTTCATCTGGAAAATGTTCATTAATTTCTTATTCAAAATAGAGTGATTTTTCTAACTCAAGCCTGGACAAATGATCTATAATTTTATTTCGAGTTCCCTTTCAATCTACTATTTCAAAATTAAATTCTTGCAAAAGAAGAATCCATCTTATAAGTTTAGGTTTAGCATCCATATTTTTCATCAAGTACTTAGTAACAAAATGATCTGTATGCACTACAAAATGAGTTCCAATTAAGTATGATCGAAATTTATCAAAGGCATATACTATTGCTAATAACTCTTTTTCAGTGGTTGAATATTTAATTTAAGTTTCATTAATAGTTTTACTAGCATAGTAAATTACTTTAAAAATTGTATTATATATTTGTCCTAAAACAGCTCTAATAGCATAGTCACTATCATCACACATCAATTCAAAAGGTTTTCCCCAATCTGGTTAAATTATAATTAGTGCAGTGACTAATTTTTCTTCTAATAAGTCAAAAGCTTTTAGGCATTCCTAGTCAAAATTAAAAATTGCATCTTTCTCTACTAAATGACATAAAGGCTTAGCAAGTTTTGACAAGTCTTTAATATATCGTTTGTAGAATCCAACATGTCCTAAAAAACTCTTAATTCCCCTTACATTTGTTGGATAAGGTAAATTAGAGATCACTTAAATTTTAGCAGGATCTACTTCCATACCATTTTCCTGATAGTTTATGTCCTAATACAATTCCTCCTGCTATAATAAATTGGCATTTTTCCCAATTAAGGACTAAATTTGTTTCTTCACATCGCTTAAGAACTTTTGATAAATATTCTAAACATGAGTCAAATGAAGTTCCAAACACTGAAAAGTTCATCCATGAATACTTCAATCCCTTTTTCAATTAAATCACAAAAAATTTCGTCATATATCTTTGAAATGTAGTAGTGACTAAACCAAAGAGCATTCTTCTAAAAGTGAAAGTACCATAAGGACTGGTAAAATTTGTTTTCTCTTAATTCTCGGGAGTTATTTTGATTTGGTGATAACCAGCATATCCATCTAGAAAACAAAAGTATTTATGCCCAGCTAGTCTATCGAGCATTTAATCTAGAAAGGGTAGAGGACAATGATCTTTTATAGTGACAAGATTTAATTTTTCATAATCAATGCATATTCACCACCGTGTAACTTATTTAGTAGGTGTTAATTCATTATGTTCGTTCACAGTCACAATTACTCCTCCTTTCTTAGGAACCCAATGAATTGGACTAACCAATGCACTATCTAAAATAGGGTAGATAATTCCAACATCTAACCACTTTAAAATTTCTTCCTTAACAAATTCTTTCATAACATGATTCAATCTCATTTAAGGATCAGGCCTGGGTTTGTAGTTCTCTTCAATATGAATTATATGCATACAAATTGAAGGAGTGATTCTTTTAATATCAGTTATTGTCCATCCAAAGTCTTTCTTAAAATTTTTCAAAATTTTCATTAATCTATCTTCTTCTTCCATCATTAACTTTGAGGAAATTATAACTGGTAAGGTAGAGGAATCACCTAAAAGGCATATTTTAAATGATCAGGAAGTAACTTCAACTCAAGTTCTGGAGGTTTTTCAATTGATGGACAAANATGGACTGATGTCCATCATCACATCCCATGTATCAAGCTTTGGCTTTTACATAAAAAAGTCAATAAACATTTCTCAAATTGGAACTGAGAGGTGGTGGAGAACATTGATAAAAAAGTTCTTGAAGCTGAACAAAATATTTTACAATTAGAACAGCTCTTATCCTCTGGCATAGGGTCTGAAATGGACCTTCAGTCTGCAAATGAACACCTGCTGGATCAAATCAATATGCAAGAGGCTTTCTATGCTTAAAAGGCAAACAAAATTAAGTTTTGTGAGGGTGATAGGAACTCTAAATATTATCATGCTTGCATCAATTATAAGAGGAAAAGCAACACAATTCACAAAATCCTTTCTCAGGAGGGTCACTGGATTTCTAATGCTGATGGAATAGCTAATGATGCTGTACATTACTTTCAAAATATGTTCAGACAAAATCCATCCTCTCACCCAACCATTAAAGATACACTATGTGATAAAGAAAGGGAAAACACTAAAAGCCTATGTCTCACTAAAATTCCCGATGAAAAAGAAATTTGGGAAGCTCTAAACTCCATTGACAGCACTAAAGTTGCTGGTCCTGATGGCTTCACTGCTGATTTTTATAAAAAGGCCTGGCTTATTGTGAAGGGTGAGGTTATTGCTACTATCCAAAGTTTTTTCTAGGGGGCTGACCTCCTTTAATACTTTTCCTCATCTACCATTACATTGGTTCCCAAGGACAAAACTCCTTACAAATGGGAAGATTTCAGACCCGTTAGTCTCACTTCTGTTATATCTAAGATAATCAGCAAAGTATTCGTTCAAAGATAACAACCTCACCTAAATTAGCTCATCTGCAGGAATCAGTCAGCCTTCATCAAGGATAGACGTATTATTGATAAAGTGGTTTTGGCCCAAGAGTTGGTAATAGACTTGGAAAGAATCACTAGAGGAGGCAACTTAATTTTCAAATTGGATATCAAAAAGGCTTATGATACTATCAGCTAGAAGTTCATTGAACAGGTTCTTACTGCTAGAGGCTTCTCCCCCTCCTTTGTCTCTCTAATCAACAGATGGCAGACCAATAACTTCCATTCTATCTTCATCAATGGATCCTCCCATGGTTTTTTCAGTGCCTCTAGACGTATAAAATAAGGTGATCCCCTTTCCCCTAACATTTTTATCTTAGTTTTTGACTACTTATCCAGAAGCTTGAATGAGTTGGCATCAAGGAAACCCCACTCTCTTTATAGCCACAAATCTTCCACCTTAATCAATCACTTGGCTTTTGCTGATGACATCATTATCTTTTCGAAGGCTTCCAAAGCTGTTGTTAAATTATTGATGCAGAATCTGGAAATCTTTCAGGATATTTCTGGTATGAAATTAAATAAGCAGAAGTGCATCTCCATTTTCAGTAAACAATGCAAAAGTGATTTAAAAGCTGGGTTTATGATTTCAATAGCTTCACAAACAACCACCTTCCTGTGAAATAACTGGGGCATTTCTTATCAAAGGAAGAGCTAAAAAGATTAAATTTGATCACATAATTGAAAAGGTTCAATTCAAATTACAAGCATGGGAGAATTCTTTTTTATCCAATGGGTGTAGGATCACACTCCTGAAAAGTTTTCTATCTGCTTTTCCATCCTATCTACTACAAATGAACATCTTGAAAAAGTCTTCTCAGAGATTATTAAAAGGGATCTTCAATAGATTTCTATGGGCTAGCCGAAGGAAGCAAAAACACTGGACAGCTTGGGCTAAGGTGTGTAAACCCTTTGAGGAGGATGGGTTAGGGTTCAAGTCCTTCCCCCAAATTATGCACACTAACTTCTGCAAACTCTGGTTTAAATTTAGATCTCAGTCCTCCCTTTGGGCTGAATTCCTTTGGGGCAAATATTGCAAACATCAACACCCCACCCAACTTTCTGTGGGTTTAGGGGATTCCCCCATCTGGAAAAGGATGTTACAGACTAGGAAGGTTGCTGAACAAATGTATGTCTGGGAGATTGGTGAGGGCTTGGTAAAACTTTGGTGGGATAATTGGTCTTTGGAAGGCTGCCTTCTTCAGGATCATAATGCCCCAGTCTCTCCATTGCTTGTGAAGGACATCTGGGAACATGATAAGTGGAATCTTACTCCAATTCTTCATTTATGCATCCCTTCTCAAATATCAAATATTCAGAAACTTTCTGTAAACCTTGGAGTAAAAGACAGAATTGCTATAAAAAAGAACTTAATCTCCCCTCAGCCTCCCCAACTGGTGGTGCATTGGGGCCATACAATCTGTAATAAATTCCTCACTCCATCCATGTATTTCTTGATATGGAGACTATTCTTAAAATTGATTCCCACTGATGATATATTGAAATTGAAGGGTCTGAGGGGTCCCTCAAGATGTACTTTCTGCCTGTCCCTTGAGGAAACTATTACCCATCTTTTCTTTGCCTGCCCATGGGTATAGGATGTTTGGTCTTTTGTGAATGGTAAACTCAAGACCCCAACTAAATTTAACATGGGAGGTTTTTTATAATTGTTGGTCTGATTGGAGGGGATTCATTCTTAAGGACATCCCTAGCATTGCGGCTTGGTTTGTCTGGATGGCTAGAAACCAGTTAAAGCATGAGAACTCCCATTTAGATCCTATGAAGGTAGGTCTAAATTGTATTACTTTTATACAAAAATTGAGTAAATTTAAAAAGTTTGAAGCTGTGTTGGAGCTGAGCCCATCTCTCAAGCCTCACATTGCCAAAATCTTGAAAATTTGTTGGACTCTCCCAAAGCTTGGATGGACCAAAGTTAACACTGATGGTAGCTATAAATCTCAGTCTGCTGGTATTGGTGGTGTCTTTAGGAATCATGAGAGGAGATGTATCTTGTTTTCTTAATCTCCTGTTAAAGCTTTAGACTACCTTGAAGCAGAATGTCAAGCTGTCTTTTGGGCCATCAATTTAGCCAGATGTTGCCATTTTAACCAGTTATGGTTTGAATCTGACTCCTTGCAGCTTATTAACATTATCCATGGTTCTTATGATACCCTATGAAATTTAATCAACTAGATTTATGGAATTCATCAATTGCTTAAAAATTGCTCTATCAAGTTCCCCCACATCCACAGAGAAAGAAATAAACCCTTTAATTGGCTGGCTAGAAGGGGTCTCTCTACTAAAGAACCTTTAGTGAGCAGAAGGATTCCTCCCCTACTGGATTTCCTTTTATCCAGTGATATGTTGCCTCTACCTTATATCCGATAACTCCTTTTGTTATTTTTCAAAGGTTGCCTTCATTTCTATAGGCCCTCTTTTTTCATCTTTTTTTTTTCATTTCCCTTGTATTTGTCTTTTCTTTCATTAATGAATTGGAGCTTGGCTCCTTACTCAAAAAAAGAAAATGTAGCAAGGGAATTACATAAACCAAAGTGCATTCTTCAAAAGAAAAAGTACCATAAGGACTGGTAAATGTTGTTTTCTCTTGATCCTCAGGAGATATTTGAATTTTGTGATAACCGGTATATCCATCCAGAAAATAAAAGTATTTGTTCCCAGCTAGTCTAACCAGCATTTAATCGAGAAATGGTAGTGGAAAACGATCTTTCCTAGTAGCAAAATTGAATTTTCTATAATTAATGCATATTTTCCACCCTGTAACTTGTCTAGTAGGTATTACCTTATTATGCTCATTCACAGTTAAAATTACTCCTCCTTTCTTAGGAACACAGTAAATTGGACTAACCCATGCACTATCTGAAATAGGCTAGATAATTTCAGCATCTAACCACTTTAAAATTTCATTCTTAATAACCTCTTTCATAATAAGATTTAATTCTTTTTTATGGTTCAGCCTTGGGTTTGCAGTTTTCTTCCAGATTAATTCAATGCATAAAAATTGAAGGACTGATTCCTTTAATATCAACAATTGTCCATATAAAGGCTTTTTAAAAATTTTTAGGAATGTTCATCAGTTTTTTTTCTTCTTCCTTTGTTCACTTTGAAGAAATTATAATAGGTAGTAGAGGAATCTCCTAAAAAGGCATATTTTAAATGTTCAGGAAGTAATTTCAACTCAAGTTCTAGAGGTTTTTCAATAAATGGACAAAAAGATTTATCTTTGTCTATCGTGTCCAAAATTTCAAAACTTTCTTGAACATAACTTGA
>JXCR01132478.1:0-47002 GCA_002079205.1 Phalaenopsis hybrid cultivar
TTTTATTTTAATTATAAATTTATTTTTAGAAAATTCCTCTGATCACAAAGAACTCCCAAAACAAATTTTTTTAATTTTTTGAGTTATATTTTAATTGTTAAAAATTATTTTAGTGTTGAAAATGACATTTAACTTAAGAAAATCATTTTGAGTTATCAAATAAGCTCCAAATATTTTGAAATTTTTATGGAGAGTTTTTAGAACTTCAAATTGCAGTGGAGATTAAAAACTAAATCATTTAGATATTTGTGCTTCCCAAAATTAATTTTCTTTGTATTTTAGGATTTGTGAAAATTAGGTGGATTATTAATCACTTGGATCATGAAACATTTTTCAAGGGTTTCTCTAGCCATAATAAACCTTTCAAAATTATGTTGGAATTTTCTAAGCAACATGCTAATTATTATGATTAATTTATGCAAATAAGATACATAAACTTGAAAATTATGGATCTATGTTTAGAGATCTCCTCTGACTTTGGAAAAATTAGAGAATGTTCCTTAAGACAGAGGCAACAACATGCCAAAATTTCAAGCCATGGTGAACTTTCTACATGCATGGAGAATCAAAAGACTCAAAACCATGTTTAATTAATTAAAAATAAAATATGCATCACATAAAATTAAAATTATTTCCACATTATTTTCCTCTAATCACTGAGTAAGATGGTATTTTTATTTTATTTTTGTGATTTTTCTACACCAAGATATGGATTCTCGAAGTTAGGTATCATTTTTTGATTTATTTAATTCCCTATTTATCTATTTAAATGCGTGGAGCCACCTCATCCTAGGAAGCTCCGAACAACGACGCGACATGCTCCCATTCGTTGTGCTTTCCACCTTGGCATGCCACGAGGCCCGCGGTTCACGCATCGAGAGTTCATCTGGCTAGATCTCGTTTGTTGATGAGATAAACGTGCGATCGAACAGCTCCCTGTCATCGTCCTAAAATAGGCTAACCCATGACTGTTAACATTAAAACCCTAAGATCTCAGTCATTTCTCAACTAAATGACCTCGATTTGATCTTATGGACTCGTCTACGTGTGACGAACACATCTACACGGTAAACATGCCATTAAACTAACCCTAATCAAATGGAAAATTAAAATAGGCTCAAAAAGAGGGGAAGTTTAATACCTTTGCTCTGAGAAGGGAAGATTCAATCAAAAGGTGATCGGAAGCTAAGGATTGAGCCTATGATCGTGGTGAAAGGTCAATACCTGAATTTGATCAAGGCCAGATTTGGGCGTTAGGCTTGAGCTATCTTAGAGGCTCTGTATGTAGGGGATTTGATAGGTCTTTATCTTAGTTCAATGTGGTGATGGTGTGGGTAAGTTTAATTTGGAGTTTGTGCACTATGGAGGTGTGGTGGAGAATGTCACATCTCCGACAAGGATTTGAGCACCAAAATTGAACTCCCGCAAGAGGAATTAGGGCAATGAAGTGGTTGGATTGCACTGTTGAGGTCTCAAGGAAGCTCAATGAGTAATTTCAGAGGCTATCCTTAAGAAATTTTTTAGCAGACTTTCATGGCCATGGAGGTGGAGGTTTTATAAAAATGGACTAGGGTGGCTCTGTGGGCCAATTGAGGGGTGTAAAATGATGCTTATGTAGAGGGCAGAGAGGCTCTAAATTTACAATGAGATGAGGTGACCTCTAGGTTTGAATTGGGTTTAGATTTATTGAGGGTGGCTCACGTTTTGGGTTCCTCCGGTGACTAGACTGGCCGACAAGGCTATGGGAGGTGGTCAGGAGGTGAGGAGAGCCAGGGGAATCTATCAAAATAATTTATTTGGGCAGGTGTTTAGTTTTGGAAAAAATCCCCTAAGCTTAAGAAATTTTGAAAATAAATCCCTTGATTTGGGGATCCATTGGTCCATGGCTCATTTGGGTGGCTCCATGAGGTTTATCCTAGTCAACATGGTTCAAAATTTGGATGTGGTGGCTTTACATTGACCAATTTGTCTAGATTAGGTCAACTTTTGGTAAAGGGGTCAATGTAGGTCAATTTGGCTTAAAGTGGGTTTGGGTTAGTCTAGCCATGACTTTGAGCCCAATTTATTGATCAACATTGTGTAAATGATTGTAATGAACATTTTTGGTGAAGGATTAAAGTAATTTTGAGTTCAATTGGAAGCTCAATTTGAAGGATTTTGAGATTTTGGCCAATTTAGGCATGTTGGACTAGACTTGGGTTTTGGTTGAGCTAGGCTTGGAATTTGGCTCAATTGAATGGTCCAAATGATCAAGGGAGATGTTATGAAGATTTTTTATGGAATGGAGTGGAATTTTGGGGCTAAGGCAATCAATTTGGTGGAATTTTGAGACATGACCAATTTAGGGCAAAATTGGAGATTTTTGGATTTGGGTTAAAATTAAATTAAATTGAGGCTTCACCAAGGCCAATTAAAGGTCAAGTTTTTTTTTAAAGAGTGTTATGAAGAGTTTAGGATTCAAATTGAGACCAGTGGAGTAGGCCATGAGATTCAATTTGGTGGAACCAAGTCATAGGGCCAAAATTGGGGGTTTGACTTAGATCAAAATTGGGCTTCAAGAATGGGCTAATTAAGCTTGGATTTAGTTTAGATTGATCATATAGAAGGTGAATTTGATTTTAGAATTGAAATTGGGGGAACTTGGGACCAAATTGATGGACATTTGAAGTGAATTCAATGAAAATTGGGCCTTTAAAGGCAGTTTGGGGGTTTTGGTCAAAATGATCAAATTGGGTCATGTGGTAGTTAAGAAAAATAAAATTAGGAATATTTGGAAGGTTTTGAAATTTTTTGTAATTTTTTTGAATTTTTGAAATTTTGGGTCAAGGAGGGGCATTTTGGTAATTTGGCTATTTTTTGGTGATTTTTGGGTAATTTGGATGTTTTCAAATGGTTTGAAATGATTTTTGAACAAATTTGGGTATTTTGGGTAAATTTGGGAGTTTTGACCAAATTTTAGGTAATTTGGGGGAGTTTAGTGGAAAAAAAGCCAAGTTGAATATTTTTGATAGAATTGGGGTGCCAACTACCATAAATGAGCATGGACTTATGGAAACCCCATTTAGTTCCTCTATGTACTGGTCTTAGCTAAACCCTAGCCTAAGGTCAGTGGGTTTAGGGGACCATCTACATGAGTCTCCCAAAGGATTAAGGGATCAAAGTCAAGAAATTATGGGTTTGTATTTGTGGGTGATTGTGAGTGAGGTGAGTACCTTAGCTCTAGACCAACACCCAGAGTCAACCCTAAGGTCAAGCAATCCTATGGGAACTCTCCTTGGGCTCCCCCATAATGACCCCACCTACTAAGTGCTAGAGGTTAGGATTACTATGTGGAATTTCAAGTTAAGTAAAGAGGAGTTTGGAATTTCCAATTGTGAGGGTTCCTTTTCTAGTTTTTTAGGAATAGTCAACAGGAAAGTATTATGGCTAGACCCAAGGCTACTAAAAAGGAAGAACTAGACCTCAACCAAAAGTGAGGTCAACAAATGGACCCCAAATAGGTGTGGTGTGCTGGGCAAGCACACCGCTCGTATTGGTGTTGACCAATGAGATCAACAAAACTAACGCAGACTTCTAAGTCAATAGACTTAGAAGGAGGTGTAGAATTGTGTGTGTTATTTGTTTTCGTTGGGAAATTAGCAAGTGAATATTTGATCAAATTCAGCAAGTAGGAACTCTTGCTGGGGATTGGAGAGATGGTTTTGAGTTATCAGATTTCAGGTGTTCATAGAGGATGGGAATCAGTATGTAAGTGCTGACCCCGAGGTGAGAATTGAAGTTTAGGTGTTAATTTCAGAAGAGGGTCAAAAGTTAAGGATCGACCTTGAAAAGAGAGGAACCAGAAGTTAGGAACTGATTCCAAAAAAGAGATTGAAAGTTAAGGATCAATATCGAAAGAGAGTCAGAAGTTAATGACGGACCTCAAAAAGAGTGAATCAGATGTTAAGGACTGATTCTAAAATGAGAATTGAAAGTTAATGAACAATCTCAAAAGAGACTCAGAAGTTAAGGACCGACCTCGAAAAGAAGTGAACCACAAGTTAGAGACTGATTCTAAAATGAGAATTGGAAGTCAATGATTGATCTCAAAAGAGAGTCAGAAGTTAAGGACCGACCTTTAAAAGAAGTGAATCAAAAGTTGGGGACTGATTCTAAAACGAGAATAGAAAGTTAATGATCCATCTCAAAAGGGAGTTGGAAGTTAAGGACCAACCTTGAAAAAAAGTGAATTAGAAGTTAAGGACTTATTCTAAAATGATAATTGAAAGTTAATGATTAATCTCAGAAGAGAGTCGGAAGTTAAGGACCGACCTCGAAAATAAGTGAATCAAAAGTTAGGGAGTGATTCTAAAATGAGAATTGAAAGTTAATGCTTAATCTCAAAAGAGAGTTGGAAGTTAAGGATTGACCTTGAAAAGAAGTGAATCGGAAGTTAGGGGCTGATTCTAAAATAAGAATTGAAAGTTAATGATCAATCTCAAAAGAGAGTCCGAAGTTAAGGACCAACCTCGAAAAGAAGTGAAGCAGAAGTTAGGGACTGATTCCAAAATGAGAATTGAAATTTAATGATCGATCTCAAAAGAGAGTCGGAAGTTAAGGACCGACCTTGAAAAGAAGTGAATCTGAAGTTAGGGACTGATTCTAAAAAGAGAATTGAAAGTTAATGATCAATCTCAAAAGAGAGTCGGAAGTTAAGGACCGACCTTAAAAATAAGTGAATCAAAATTTAAGGACTGATTCTAAAATGTGAATTGAAAGTTAATGATAAATCTCAAAAGAGAGCAGAAGTTAAGGATAGACCTCGAAAAGAGTGAATCAGAAGTTAAGGACTAATTCTAAAATGAGAATTGAAAGTTAATGATCAATCTCAAAAGAGAGTCGGAAGTTAAGGACCAACCTCAAAAAGAGTGAGGAATCAAAAGTTAAGGACTGATTTTAAAATGAGAATTGAAATTTAATGATCAATCTCAGAAGAGAGTCAAAAGTTAAGGACCGACCTTGAAAAGAATTGAATCATAAGTTAGTGACTGATTCTAAAACAATAATTGAAAGTTAATGATCAATCTCAAAGGAGAGTGGGAAGTTAAAGACCGACCTCAAAAGAAGTGAATTGAAAGTTAGGGACTGATTCTAAAATGAGAATTGAAAGTTAAGGATCAATCTCAAAAGAGAGAGACGGAAGTTAAGGACCGACCTCAAAAAGAGTGAATCAGAAGTTAAAAATGGATTCTAAAATGAAAATTGAAAGTTAATGATCGATCTCAAAAGAGAGTCGGAAGTTAAGGACCGACCTAAGAAAGAAGTGAATCAGAAGTTAGGGACTAATTCTAAAATGAGAATTGAAAATTAAGGATCAATCTGAAAAGAGAGAGTCAAAAGTTAATGACCGAACTCAAAAAGAGTGAATCTGAAGTTAAGGACTGATTCTAAAATGAGAATTGAAAGTTAAGGATCAATCTCAAAAGAGAGTCGGAAGTTAAGGACCGACTTTGAAAAGAGTGAATCAGAAGTTAAGGACTGATTCTAAAATGAGAATCGAAAGTTAAGGATCAATCTCAAAAAAAGAGTCGGAAGTTAGGGACCGACCTCAAAAGGAGGGAATCAAGAGTAAAGGATTGATTCTAAAATGAGAATTGAAATTTACAAAGAGGTTGTAGTGTTGAACCCATAGACATGTGTCATGTGAAAAGGTTGACATTGTTGAGGAAGATATGTGAAATTTTGTGAGATTTGTGCAGAACGTGAAATTCAGCGGGGAAGTTAAGAGGATTAGTGCAGACAAAGATAGTTGTGTTGCGCGAGCAAAGAGTAAGAGACCTCGAAATCGAGAGAATCAACTCAAAATATTTATTTTCTTTTCTTGTTGTTTTTATCATGTTTAGTTTTCAAAATATGTTTTCAAAAATTTAATTTTAGTTGGTTGATTTTTCAAAAGAGAGTTGTTTTGTTGTTTGCATGTTTGTTATTTTTATTTAAATTTTATTATCGTCAACTTTTTTTTTGTTTCGTTGTTTTGTTTTTTGTTCTTTATAATCTCGAACAAACACATGATCTATGGCTTTTAACCATCACACAAAAAGGCAATTGAAAAAAAGATAAATTTCTGAAAGCAACTTCAATAATCTGTTCCAATAAATGTTATAGATTGAATGTAGGCCAAAACCTCAAAAAGTACAATATGCTAACAGCATCAAAGTACATCCACAAATGTTTCATAACAAGTATATATCATAAGCTGAGCATGTCTAATACATATCATATCTGCTATAATGTAGTACAGTAAAACGAAAATGAACCCTCTGAATGTCTGTTCTTGGTGTGACAAGCTCCTAATCGAGCAGACCTTCTAAGCCACGCTCCAGGACAAGAGTTCCCTTCTAATGTACTTAGAGGTACAACCCTCTCATAGCTCGTATGGTGGCAGTTCCTCCAATTTTGGATCTGGTTGAAATCCATATGGCATTTTACTGTTGTCCATTCATCGAAAGGTCACGGACACCCTACAGTGTCGCACCCCTGGAATACAGTGTTTGGAGACGTTCGCCTCATTTCCTTTAAGGACTAGCACTAAACCAATAGACAACAAAATTTCTACAGCTCCTCTGAATTCACCAGAACCAATGATATCATTTTCTTTTCCAAATAGTATGTTTCTTTTGCTCATGAATGAGACCATGCAAAAAGGTCTCACAAAGTCATGATGATCAATGTGCGGAGGTATGCAATCTTCTTCATCGTATATGTTGATGATGCAACTATTAGAGATGTAGTTAGCTAGAAATATACTCCATCAAACCATTCTTTTAATCATCCATTTTATCATTGGAGGTAGTGGATCCACCTGATCATGTGACAATCCAGGAGGATTTCCTTGTCTATCATTAGTAAAGTTGTAGTAGCAGCCGCACTGAATAGTAATCCTCCTCTTTCCTCGCATCCACTTTCTTGGCCCGGAATAGATTCTTTCCATAAGCAGGCCTGCTCAACCTCTATCTCTCAGGTCAAAAAATGCAATCAAGAATGTTTCATTCATCACTTTCTGAGAAGACCCTGGTGTATAATTCCTACCCTTCTAATATGTTGATGAACCTCCCTTGCACTTCTTCATAGAATTCAAAATTTCTTTTATTCACTTTGCTCATCTTATAGTACTCTACAGTACTAAGAATCGGTGGTTGTCAAGGATATTCCCTCATTTCAACGTCGTCGGGAACCCAAGCTGGTGCTGATTCTAGCACTAACGGAATGTGTGACTCGACATCCAAAGAGACATATGGCTCTGGACTTTACGGGACATATTGATATGTTCCCAGCAAGACATACGACTCCCCCATTGGGAAATCGACAGTTTGAGACCCATCATTGGTAGATGCATACTCCTTTAAGGTGCTGTATTGCTGTAGGTGTAGGACATTACAGTCTGGGCATTCCACGAATGCCCCTATAGCTGACGCTTGTGTAGATATTTCGACGATGCAGGTCGGGCAACCCGTGCAAAAAATATCTGAAGCTGATGGTATTTCCGGCTCTGTAACAAACCTAGACTCTTCATCTATAGCAGGAAAGCTGGAAGAGGTTTCTCTCATATCTGGATCATAAATGTTTCCTTCAGGAATAGGGGTAAGTAAGTTCTCTACCTCCTTCTGGCATCTTCTTTCTTCTCGTAAGGAAGCCATCTACTTTCGACGGCTAGCATTTCTGTGCTGAGTTCTTCGTAGTGGAGAGTCTGATAGTCTCTCATTAATGACAGCGACTAGGCTCCCAGTTGGAGTAGCTATCATGGACGGTAGGCGACAGGGCCCCTACATCGGGTCTTGTTGTACCATCACAATCTTTCTCTTTAATGATGAATTCTCTTTGGTGGTCAATCTTAGCAGTGAGGGCAGCCCTTCCATTTCCTATCGGCTGACGAAAGCCATTAGAGGCCCCTCATAATCTATTTAAAATTGACTAAATTCCATGTCAAAGTCTATGGTTCCGCCCTGCGACACCATTTCCTTGTTGAGTGCGAGGTTTCAGCCATCTTTAAAGGTGAAGATAAGCCTCTGGCCTGATATTTCTCTGCAGACAATAGGAAAAAGGTCAATGAGCTGAAACTTAGTGTGAACAAGAACAAAAGAAAGTATTTATTAAAGCAAATTTTAGTTTATTTTGGTGAAGAAGTCATTTATTTGTTATGCATTTTGTTTAGTTTAGTAGGATATTAAGTTTAAAAAGAAAAAATTGGAATGTATAATTTTTCAAAAATTTTCATTATGTTGAGGTTAATTTAATTACAAAAATTTTGGACCAGTCACGAACATTTGGCCACATAGATAACCCCAAAATTATCCAAATTTCAAAATTTCAACTTAAGCAATGACAAGCAATGTTAGGTTGTGTAGTATGTCTTCAGGTATCCTCCGTTGATTGGTAGCATGGGTCTTTCACCACAAAAATCTACTAATTGGTAGACTCTTCCTTCATAGACCATTTCAACGACAAATGATCCTTCCCAAGTTGGCTTGAATTTTTCACCTATCTTGCAGTGTGTAAGAATAGGCCTTTTGAGCAGAAGTACGAGGTCACCAACTTTAAATATCCTTGGGCGGACCAATTTGTCATGAGCTTGTACCATCTTTGCCTGGTAAAGTTTCAAATTTTGTTGTGCTTTAAGTAATTTTTCCTCAAGTCTCCCTAGTTCTTCAAGTCTGAGCTTTGAACTTTCTTCCGTTGTAAGTTGGTTGGCGACAACGACTTTGAAAGACGGCGTCTGAACTTCTAATGGGAGTACAACCTCTGTCCCGTACACAAGCACTGAGTGGGGGTCCTGAACATTGTCCAGTAGGCCCACAAGGCTTCTAACAGTTTGTTGTGTCAATCTCTTTTATTTTTATCCAGTGTTTTTTTTTAAATCTGTACCAATGTCTTGTTGAAGGCTTCAGTCAGGCCATTTGCTCTTGGATACTAAATTGTAGAGTATCTCCAATCTATCTCATGTTGTTTGACTAAATTGTTGATTTTGGTGCTTTTAAAAGCTATCCCATTGTCGGAGATTATTCTTCGCGGAACCCAAAAATGGTAAAAGACTTGGCATTTGAAGAATTGAAGGATGTGTTGTATCGTAACCTCTCATAATGGTGCTACCTCTGCCCATTTGGAGAAATAATCTGTAGCGGCAAGTATAAATCTGTGTCCATTGGAGGATGGAGGGTCTATCATACATATTATGTATATGCCCTAACACTCGAATGGCCACGAGGCAATGGTTGGGTGTAGCACATTCAGAGGTTGGTGTAAGGCCACCCCATGCACTTGACACTAGTGACATCTTCTGGTTGTATCCATGCAGTAGGAAATCATTGCTTGGCAGTAATATCAGAGTCATTCGATCTTTAGTTTCATCTTCAACCCTGATTGGTGAGTGCCACACAATTTGACATGTACTTCTTTAACAATATTCTGGGCTTCGGCTCTGCTCAAACATCATAGCCACATCTGGTCGAATGATCTCCTGTAGAGGACGTCACCTACTAGAGCATATGACATAGCCATTTTTGTAATGTGGTGTGCTACTGCTTTGTCCTCTGAAAGCTTTCTAGTATGCAAATATTCTATTAATGGCTTGCACTAATCTTCGTTGATATCAGCAACTGCATTTATCGCTTCTTCTTTTTTGAGCTTGTGATGAGTTTTGAGGTCGATTTGAGACAAAACTTGTCTTCCTTGTAGTGTGATTTCAATAGAATCTTTTGGGGGACACCCCAGCTCCTTAGCGAGTTTTGCTAGAGCATCGGCATGGGAATTATCTCTTCTAGGAATCCAGTAGAAAGTCACATTGGGGATCTACTCCACCAGCTTCATCATGTACTGATGGTATTCTGCTAGTTGTGGTTTCAAAATTTTCTATTGTCCAGTGACTTGCAGGATGACGAGCTGAGAGTCGCCATAGATGGCAATGTTTGTTATATCCATTGAGATTACTAATTCCAATCTGGTGATTAAAACTTCATATTCTGCTTTGTTGTTGGTGCACGGCTCTGTCAAGTGGTATGAGAACCTCAACATACCCTTATCTGACATGATAAAGATCAAACGGATCCCTACTTTGCCTTGTATAACTATGTCTGATCTTTTGTCTTTTCTGGCTGATGAAGCACCGTTGAAGTACATTTTCTAGCATTGCACGCTGGAGAATTCCATTTGTAGTATTTGTTCATCTAGTAACTCGTCGTTGAGAGGGGACCCACCTGGCAATGGGTGTGCAGCGAGAAAGTCTGCTAGAATTTGTCCCTTGATAGCACCAAGGGGAATAAAAGTTATATCAAATTGCAATAAGATCATTGAGCATTTTGCTAGATGTCCAGAGAGTGTTGGTCGGGTCATCAAATATTGCAACGGAGTGACTTTTGAGATTAGGGTAATCTTATGAGAAAGCATATAATGTCTAAGTTTTTGGGCGGCGAAAATCAAAGCTAGACAATGCTTCTCAATAGGTGGATACCTTATCTTCGTCGGTAATAGGTGGCGACTCAAGTAGTAGAGTGTGTTTTCTTTACCCACCTCATTAACTTGGGCTAAGAGGGCTCCAAGAGACTCATCTAAGGCCACGGTATAAAGTATCAACGAATTCCTTGGGATAGGGGCTGCTAAAACAGGAGGTGTCATTAAATATTATTTAACATCTTCAAAGACCACCTGTAATTTCTCTTCCAAAATGAATTTGTAGTCTTTTTTAATTAATGCCGAGAAGGGCTAACACCTACCTGAGAGAATTAGAAATAAAGCATTTCAAATATGCTAACTTCCCTTGGAAGGAACGTAGTTGTTTCTAGGTTTTAGGAGGAGGCATTTCTAAGATACCTTTAATCTTATTTGGGTCGATCTCGATTCCCCGATGATTGACAACGAATCCTAGAAATTTCCCGGTGGTAATGCCAAAAGTGCACTTTAAGGGATTCATTTTAATGTCATATCGTCGTAACCATTCGAACACGATCCTCAAATTGTACAAATGGTCTATCTTTCATTTACTTTTGATGAACAAATCATCCATGTAGCATTCCACTTGATTGTGAAATGAGGTCATCAAAAATATTCATCATTGCATGTTTTTTTGTTGCTCCAACGTTCTTCAGGCCGAACGGCATCACTGTATAGCAGAAAATCCCGATAGGTGTTCTGAACGCTATAAGTGCTGCATCTTCGGGAGCCATCTTGATTTGGTTGTATCCTGATGATCCGTCCATGAAGGATAAAATTTAGTGTGTTGAAGAAATATCCACCATCATTTATGGCATTGGTAGTGGAATCTCGTCTTTTGGACACGCTTTGTTCAAATCTCTGAAGTCGACACAAACACGTATTTGTCCATTTTTCTTCTTAACTGGGACAATGTTAGCTAACCATGTGGGGTATTTCTCTTCTTTTACAAAGTTAGCATCTATTAGTTTCTTCACCTCAGCAATTACTTGTTGCTCTATTTCAAGGGGCATACTTCTAGGAGCTTGTTTCACTGGGGTTATATTCCTTTCTACCCCGAGTTTATGAACTGCAACCTCTGCTGACAGTCCTCGCATTTCATCATAGCTCCATGCGAAGCAATCTTTAAATTCTGTTAACAGTTTGATCAATTGTAAAGATTCTTCATTGTTGAGTAAAAAACTAATAAATGTAGGTTGGGGTTGCTCTTCAGTCCCAAGGTTGATTTGCTTTAATTCATCAACAATAGTCATCCTCTATATCAAGGCAATCCTCTTCCGATTCACTAGTAACAACCATAAAAAATTTTGAATAATTAACTGATCTGACTGTACCAAATCCAAGACCCTCTTTCAAGTTTGGAGTTTGACTTTTAATTTTCCATAATTTTTCAAAAAGCTGAAATTTATCTTTTGGCACTTGTTTTGGCAAGTGTCCCTGTTGAATTAACTTTTGTAAACAAGGCGAAAAGTAACCAAAAGGAAATTCCATTAACTCATTAGGATAATCATCCAAGTTTACATGATTTTCAAGATCAGTAGAGGTAGAAGCACGATAACATTTGATTTGCTTTGAACTAACACTACGGACTTCCTTGACCTCTAAACTCTCGACCTTTCGATGGAGAATCAGAGTAAGGGTCATAGCATTCACACAATGGTTTATCGGATCATACATCGTCTCATATTCTCTTTTCTCTGCATCTTCTAAGGATATCTCGTATTGAGATTTCTTCTATTTTTTCATCATTATTTCATCTTAGGAATTGTCTTCATCACCAATGTTGATGGTTGGCCTAGTCCGTTCAACGATTAAGTTGATTCTTCCACGTCCCCGTCCCCGACATAGATCTCGGGTACACGAACTAAAAGAACCTCCATGAACTTGTTGCAAAAGAGTGGTGGAAGATCGCTGGTGGAGTTGAATGGTCTCCTATTTCTGATTTTTCTGAATCTTCACTTTTATTTGTTGTAATTTTCCGAGAGAAGACAATTTTCTTCAGAGGTGCGTAGTAGGCAGCATCTTCATGAATACCAACTTCATGAACTGAAAACAAAGATCTCCCTTAATGCAGTGCTATTATCACTCTTTGTAATACTTGATGCACTGGTGTAGAGACAATAGAACCATGTTGTGTTCGTGAATTCACGGTTGACCCAGTAGAGCGTTGAAAGGCAACATTGATGATATGAAACTTAGCAGTTGTTGCTAGTTCTCCAACCTTCATAAGCAATGTAATTGATCTGAGGGCTCTCTCTCCCTTTTGGTTGAATCCTCTTAGCATAATTTTATTGGTTGTACGCTCCTGAGCTTCATTTTCCAAATAAGCCAATGCCCGTAAACTCTGTGCCAAATAGGAGCATACATATTCTTTACCCTTTTGACCAGACATAAAGAACATTGACTAATCCTATGCTTGGTTACTGAATCTGCAGCTAGGCTGGGAGGATACCGGCTCTTACTTCAAAGCTCCCACGTTCCCCTCGCCTGAGGGCTAACATCTACACTTCAACACCCAAAAGATAGTACCGAATTGAGGATTTTAGCCTGAGCACTCTAAAATCTCCAATTCTACGCCTGATATTTTTTATTTCCCTATTTATTTGCACCCAACTTTCAAGGACTTTGACCTCTCCAAATCTTAGATTTAATCTTCACTTTAGTTGTAAAACTCAACATATTTTAACAAATCAAATGGCTAGATTGAAAGTAAAATAAGATTGAAGTGAAAAGATCATCACAACTTCTTTAACATTCTCATGGCACAGCCAATTCAAATTACCATTTCATAAAATCTCAAGAATCGGAGAAAGACAGAGAAAACTACTCAGAACTCATGGAAAAGATACGACAAAACTTGGAATTTATATATAAAAGTAAAGTCATAAAACTTCAATAAGTACATACAACTTATCTCTAATTCCTCCCCAAGCAAACTCCTGGAAGTTTCTCTGAATCTCTTCCTTTCTTTACATTACACAGAATTCTCTTTCGAAGAGGCAAGGAGAAAGAAATCTCTCACTTTATTTCCACCCTTACAATCTCTCAAATAATTCCTCACAATACTAACCACTCGCTACAATCTAATGGGCACCACAAACAACAAAAACTCCGCGGACACCCCTGTGGACACCACTTTTTTGGCCTCCCAATTGTTTCTTTTAAAGTTGTAGAAGAGTTTTCAAGCGTTGCCCAAGCGTCCCTTAAAAAATCATCCACATTCAATGCATCTGTTGAGAGAACCGACGTGCTCGCCGTCGACGGCCTTCTAGAATATTTAATTCTGGACTCTCGGGAACAACCCATTGTTGGTGCCCAAGATTAAATCTTCATATTTTTGTCCTTTTTGCTCCAAATTTGCTCCTTTTTGCATCTTTTTGCTCCAATGACCATAATTCAACATTCCCTACAACAAAACATCAAAAATACATAATATCATCAAAATAAATGTAAAATTGGTATGAAAATCTCAACATATTTTCCTTTGGTCAAAATCCCCCAAACTTAAATATTACTTGTCCTCAAGTAANAAGTGAATATTATTATATCTGGATAGCCTTTAATAATTTCTAACTTCACTTTTCTTTCCCTAAATTTGAAACTCAAAGCATTCTTTTACCTTATAAATATTTCATAGCTTTTACATCATTGAGCCCCAATCTTTTCTTCTCAATTGAATTTCTAAGATTCTTAATATTTCAAAATATAAGTTTCTTTACTTTAAATAGTTAACTTTAGTCTTATTCTCTTATACTAAATATCTTAATCTAAAAAATTAATTTTCCTTACAAAAATATTCCTTTAAATCTACCATAATATTTAAATATCTACAAAAAAATATAGTTATCTGAATTAAATTCACTACATGAAATCATATAAATAATTTTGGAAAATATTGAAATAGAGGACGTTCTCTGAATTAAATTCACTACATAAAATCATATTAATATTTTTTTAAAATATTTAAATTGATAATTAAATTCACTACAAAAATCATATTAATAATTTTTGAAAATACTTAAATTTAGAACATATAATAGTTAATCTTTTTCTTCCCTCCCCCAAACTTAAATTTTTCAATATGGAATGATACGGTTGGAAAGAAAAATTTTAAATATAAATCATACCTTTGTACTTTAGGCATTTTCATCTTTTTAAAATTTTTGCAGTTCCTTCTCAAAATTTTTACTTTAACTGGTCTGTAATATTAGGAGATTTTTATACATATAAAACATTAGAGAAATTGCTAGGTAGTGAAATTTTAAAATAAGTATAAAACTAAATATTATACAAACACAATATTTCACTAACACATCACAATACAATTTTATAAAGTACTAATCAAGGTCTATTATAACTACACACGTAAATTTCAACTACAACACTAAACATTTATAACAATAATTAAAAATTATCTAACTGCAAACATAAAATAAAATATAGAAAAAATGAAAGTACAAATAAACATACATCATATCTATCACAAAATCACAAAACAAAAGTACATCAATCACTATCATATATCAAAATCCCATACTATATCCTCATCTCCCTAGTCTGCAGGTGGATTGGGCTGATACTGAGTATAATGGGGGCATTCAGGAAAAGTAACATCAGGCTCACCTCTGTAGTGTCGGGCCTGAGCTTCGTAGTAATTTATCTCGAGGTCATAATAATTCTTTCATTTATTTTCTCTATACTCTTCTGCTGCAAGGTTAACTCATTCATTAAATCTTGAAGGGTAGGGGAACTAGAGGAAGGAAGGTCATAACTAGTAGAGTGGAAATCTCTACTAGTAGAAGGTTTTTTACTCCTACTCCCAGATCTCCATCCTTCATGGGATTCATACGTCTTTAAATTAGCTTTACTAATGGGTTTCATAGGGTAAATCCATTTTTCATCATCTCCAGC
The DNA here is from genome assembly GCA_002079205.1 of Phalaenopsis hybrid cultivar. Classification (NCBI taxonomy): domain Eukaryota; kingdom Viridiplantae; phylum Streptophyta; class Magnoliopsida; order Asparagales; family Orchidaceae; genus Phalaenopsis; species Phalaenopsis hybrid cultivar. The sequence continues at coordinate 15,373 of JXCR01132478.1, forward strand.
TTCAACTCCAGAAAGTTGGCAAAGTGCATAAATGAGGCCAGGATGTCCCAAACTCCACTTGATTCACTCCTTGCCGGAGTCAAAATATTCTTATAAATAATTCTCCCCACATTTATAGTCCAATTTTTTTGAATAAAGAAATTCAGAATAGCTCTATCTCTTGTCACCTCACTATGGTGATAGGTAGGTAATAAAATAGAGGAAATAAAATAGTGCCACGCTTTAGATGTGGCATTCAACATAAAAGCAAAAAAATTTACTTGTTCTCGTTGCTTTATCTTCCATGTCCCTTTATCATCAGTGATAAAGTTAATGACATTGTTCAACAGGCCTTCCATTGTACTGAAGGTTTCATAATTGCAGATATAGGAGTCTGGGACTTCATAAAATTAGTTAATGCGGGCGGCACTAAACTCAACAGAAAACCCTCTTACTCAAACAGTTCCGTCCTCAGAATAGAACGCAATGGCATATAATTCTTTCACAATTTTCACAGCAGACTTATTGGTGGTATAACAGAAGTTTTCCCATCTCTGTTCTGTAATAACTCGTTCGACTTCTCCTCCCGGACTCTCAAAAACACGATCTTGTATACATTTCTTCCCTTGAAATATTGAAGTAAATCTTGACTGAGCCTTCGCATTGATGAAGCGAGACTTGTCAAACTCAAGTCGCCTCTTTTGTTGTGGAGCCATTTCAATCTAATAAAAAAAAACTTTGAAATACACTTCAAATACTCAAATAATGGCTTCCAAGAGTGACTCTAAGAGTTCAAAACTAAGTTCCATTAATTTCTTCCAAATAATTTCTCCACATTCTCAATTTTCTGGATCTTCTCAATGTGGAAGAAATTCAAGGTAAAAATCAAATATTTTTAGTTTGGAGTGAAGCTCTTACCGAGAGATGATAAAATCCGGTGTTCAGATCTCTTCAATGTTGAAGAAATTCAAGGTGAAAATCAAATATTTTTAGTTTGGAGTGAAGCTCTTACCGAGAGATTATAAAATATGGTGTCTAAACGCTTTGAAATCGCCCCAAATCCAAGATGTTCAACCCCTAGATCAAAATTTTCATTTTTTAAGAGGAAGGGGATGATGAATAGTGGCAGTTGACTGGTCAAGATTGCGTTTAAAATTATTTTTTTCGGTATCTCGCCATCAGCGGGGTCTTCAGCTTCGTCAGCGAGATCTATTTAATTAAATAGCTTAAGTTTTGGGAATAATCCGCCATCAGTGGCATAGATGGCGCCATCGGCGAGATTTTCAAAATTAGTTCAATTCCAGATTTTTGCGATTTCGATCAATTTCAAGCCTCGTCAACATTCTTTCAATCATTATAAACATAAATTTAAGTGATTAAATGATTTACTAACACCAATAAACATTCACAAGACAAAACATTACAATTATATATAAAATCCAAGGGTTACATTACACGTTACACGACACACATAAGTTTGGTATTTTCTCAACCTTAATACATCAATTCAGCATCGTAATCCAAGCCACAACACTTTAAACGCTGAAAACATACATTTAATGCTCAATCTCAACTATACTAAGATCTAAAAGAAAAATTTTAAAGTAAAGCAAACAGATAAGTTTAAATTAAATCAGACACATAGATATATAGGTAGTAAAGTAAATCTACTACTCCTCCGATTCAGTGCTTGTTTCGCCTCTGATATCGCCCATAGATTGAACATGAACGAAGAGGTTATAGAAGGCTCGGTATGGGAATTCTTCAGTAGAGTCCTCTTCTATCAATCCCATCTTTCTCATCAATCGTATCAAACTTCCTTTGATATGTCCAGAGTGATCAAAATGCTCTTTCATCCTCCAATCTAGGTGATCAAAAAAATTCGAGATATTGTTAATTACATTCATGACATTTTATACCTCTTTCTTTAGTTTCTTGATTCTACGCAGGATCACTAGTGTCTTTTTCGAAACTAGAGGCTGAATAGGAAGTGAATTCTGAGATGATTGATCCGTAATAATAGTCATATCATTCTCATCTTCATTGGCTGGGAACTTCTGGGTTGGGTCCAAAGGCTTCCAAGGTAGAAGTACATTTTTCCCAATTCTCATAAGATACTTGGAACTGACTGCAGAGTAAGAAGATTATTGAAGGATGTCCAAGCCTATAAGTTGATACATGAACGATCAGGCCCAAAACAGACTTCACAATTGTCGATACAATATCAATCGGCAGTCCCATTTGAATACAGTAATTGAGAATAACACTTTCTTTAGTAACTTTACCAAACCTCATTGTCAGTAATAGTTTTGTAGAAATGAAGAAGTGCCAGTGTTTAGTAATGAGGTTTAGAAGTGTAGCAGAGAAACTAACATACCTGTTTTCTCTCATTTCCCAGTCTTCAGTCTCGTCCGTCAAAAATTGGTAGATTTCATTCATCAGATTTCTTATTGGGACGAAGTTAGAATAATGGTAGACAAGAACATTCTCGATCATATATAACTCATTAATCCATGCAGGAGTAAAAGTTATCCATCTGCCTTGCACATAGACGACTCCCTGGTTGATTCCATGCAAATTAGTATAAAACTCCTTCACCACAGAAACGACTACGGCGGCAGTAGCATAGCACAACACTTCCCATCGTCGTCGCACAATCATCTCTTCAATTACTGTCAAAGGATTATTCAATCCTCGATTCACGAATTCTCTTTCTTTGATTAATCTCCTCTTTATCAACACTTTTTTGAATATTCATTGCGCCTCGAAACTAATGAACTTTCGCAAATTGAACACTCAAAATCTAGGGTTTTCAGTGGAATTGGAAGCTATAGGGATAAATTTGGTGGAGTTTCAAATCATTTTTTTGGTAATATGAATTTAAGAACCGAGTTTGGAAGTTTATAAGGAGTAAATCTTGCCTAAAACTGCCAAAAACTGACATTTCAAACTTCAAAAACCGTCATCTCGCCGTTCTCTCCGTCGGCGGCGTCGATGGCTCCCTCGGCAAACCTTGAGAACTAATTGTCCGGACTCTCAAGAAAAACCCACCGTCGGCGCCCAAGGCAAAAATTTCACAGTTTCGCTCTGGTCCGAATGCGTTCTAATTTTCTCTATGGATCCAATTTTTATGATGATTCAAGGGTAAATATGAGTAGTAGAGTTCAAAACTACCATAAACTAATGATAATTAAAAACACTATAATCGCAATAAAAATAAAAATAAAGATAACTATGAGTTGCCTCCCATAAAGCACTTGGTTTAACGTCGTCAGCTCGACCTATTCAGATATTATTCAAGTTGACTAACCATTAAAACCTTTTTAAAATTTCATCTTTTACCCTCAAAATACAGCTTTAATTTATGTGCATTTACTTTAAATCTATTCCCAGTCTTTTGATCTTCAATTTTAACAGCTCCGTAAGTATAAACTTGAGTCATAGTGGTCCTGACCAACGAGACTTCAATTTCCCAGGGAATAACTTCAGCCTTGTATTGTAAAGTAAAACTTCTTATCCTGGTTCAAAGTTCCTCTGGTTAATCTTCCAATCATGCCATAACTTTAGTTTCTCCTTATAAATTTTATCATTATCATAAGATTCATTTCTTAATTCTTCTAATTCATTCATTTCTAACAATCTCTTCTCACCAGCATCTTTCAAATTATAGTTGAATTCTTTAATTGCCCAATATGCTTTATGCTCCAATTCTACTGGTAAGTGATAAGTCTTTCCAAAAATTAGTCTGTAAGGAGTCATTCCAATAGGAGTTTTATAAGCGTTATGTAAGCCCATAATGCAGTATCTAGTCTAGTAGACCAATCTACTCTACTGGGGTTTACAGTCTTCTCCAGTATTTGTTTAATCTATGTATTAGAAACTTCAGCTAACCCGCTAGTCTAAGGGTGATAGGAAGTAGAGATTCTATGAATAACATTAAACTGTTCTGTCAATCTCTAAATGTATTTATTCCTGAAATGGGATCCACCGTCAGTGATAATCACTCTCGGCATTCCATATTTAGTGAAAATGTTTTTCATTAAAAATTTTGAAACACTTTTAGCATCACAACGAGGTAAATATTGTGCTTCAATCCACTTTGAAACGTAATCTGCCGCAGCTAACATGTATAAGTTCCCATATGAAGGAATAAATGGTCCCATGAAATCCAATCCCCAAACATCAAAGATCTCAACTTCTAACATGAAATTCAGAGGTATTTCATTTCTTATAGATATATTGCCAACTTATTGGTATCTATCACAAGTTTTTAAGTATTTGTAAACATCTCTAAAGAGAATAGGCCAATAGAATTTAGCTTGTAAAATTTTGTAAGCAGTTTTATCAGTTCCAAAATATCTTCCAAATTCAAAATCATTAAATTTCTGAATAATTAGTTCAGTTTCTTCATAAGATGCACATCTTCTCATAATAAGATCTTTACATTGTTTATATAAATAAGACTCATCCCAAAAATATGTTTTCGTATCATGAATGAATTTTCTTTACTGTTACAATGTCAGCATAGGTGGCAAAATATCATTTACAATATAATTAACAATATCAGCAAACCATGGTATTTTTTACTCATTAATATTATAGAGTTGTTCATCAAGGAAACTGTCCGTAATTTCATTGTCGGTGTGAGATAATTCATGATATTTTAATCTCGACAAATGATCAGCAATTTGATTATCAGTTCCCTTTCTATCAACAACCACAAAATAAAATTCTTGCATCAAAATTATCCATCTAATTAACCTTGGTTTGGCATCCTTCTTTTGCATCAGATATTTAATAGCAAAGTGATCAGTGTGCACAAAACATTTAGTCCTTATTAAATAAGATCTAAATTTATCAAAAGCATACACAATAGCCAGTAACTCTTTTTCAGTAACAGTGTAGGTAATTTGAGCATCGTTAAGAGTTTAACTAGCGTAGTATATAACTTTAAAAATCTTATCATACATTTTTCCAAGAACAACACCAATAGCATAATCACTAGCATCGCACATCAGTTTGAATGGTTTTTCCGAGTTAGGTGAAACTATTACAGGGGTTGTGATTAGCTTTTTTTTTAATAACTCAAAGACATTTAAATAGTTTTCAGTAAACTCAAATTTTTTTTCCTTTTCTAGAAGTTGGCATAGAGGTTTGGTAATTTTTGAAAACTCTTTAATATAACGCCTGTAAAAACCAACATGTCCAAGAAAACTTCTAACCCCTCTTACATTCGTAGGAGGTGTTAGTTTAGATATAACTTGAATTTTTGCAGGGTCTACTTCCATACCATTTTTTAATTATATATAACTTGAATTTTTGCAGGGTCTACTTTCATACCGTTTTCCAAAATTGTATGCCCTAACACAATTCCTCCTGCAACCATAAATTGACATTTCTCCCAATTTAGAACTAAATTAGTTCTTTCGCATAACTCCAAAACTTTTTCAAGATAATTTAAGCATGCTTGAAATGATGTTCCAAATATAGAGAAATCATCCATAAACACTTCTATTCCATCATCAATTAACTTACTAAATATAGACATCATACATCTCTGGAATGTTGCAGGTGCATTACATAATCCGAAAGGCATTCTTTGAAAAGCAAAAGTTCCAATAGGACTAGTAAATGTTGTCATTTTTTTATCCTCAGGAGAAATAGGAATTTGATGGTAGTGGGTATATCCATCTAAAAGACAAAAATATTTGTGCCCAGCAAGTCTATCCATTATTTGGTCTAAAAATGGAAAAAGGAAGTTAACTTTCCTAGTGGCAGTGTTTAATTTTCTATAATCAATGCAAATACGCCACCCAGTAACTTGTCTAGTTTCCTAGTGGCAGTGTTTAATTTTCTATAATCAATACAAATACGCCACCCAGTAACTTGTCTGATAGGTATTAATTCGTTGTTTCTCTTATGCTTCAGCAGTCACCTCTCCTTTCTTAGGAACACAATGAATCGGACTTACCCAAGCACTGTTTGAAATAGGATAAATAATTCTAGTGTCCAACCATTTTAGAATTTCCTTCTTGACTACTTCTTTCATTATTGGGTTTAATCTCCTTTGTGGATCAACTCTTGGTTTATATTGTTCATCTAGTATAATTCTGTGCATACATATCGAAGGACTGATTCCTTTAATATCAATTAAGGTCTAACCAAAAGCTTTCTTATATCTTTTTAATGTATCCAAAAGTCTTTGCTCTTGCAAATTATTTATGAAGATATAATAACATGTAATGTAAATGAGTCTCCTAAAAATACATACTTCAAGTGACTAGGCAGAAGATATAATAATAGGTAATGTAGATGAGTCTCCTAAAAATACATACTTCAAGTGGCTAGGAAAAGATATAATAACAGGTAATGTAGATGAGTCTCCTAAAAACACATACTTCAAGTGGCTTGGAAAGATATAATAACAGGTAATGTAGATGAGTTTCCCAAAAACACATACTTCAAGTGGTTAGGAAATATTTTCAACTCAAGTTTAGGTGGTTTTATAATTGACAAAACTAGATTCTTATCAGCATTTCCTGTAATATACAGAATCTCAAATCTTTCCAAAACATAATCTAATTCTTCATTTTCTATTGCGTCCAAAATAATTTCATCTTTGTCTTCAAAAACATTTTTCTCTTCAAAATATTCTTTAAAATTCTTGTTCAATAGATGTTCACTAATTTTCATGTGAAAACATTCATTATCTCTTTCCATAGCAGGGTATTTCATAGATTTCGCAATGTTAAAAGTCACTTCTTGATCGTTAACTCTCATAGTTAATTCTCCCTTTTGAACATCTATCATAGCTCTTCCAGTAGCTAAAAATGGTTTCCCTAAAATTATAGGTATTTTTTTATCTTCCTCTATATCTAAAACAATAAAATCTACAGGAAATATAAATTTATCAACTTTTACTAACACATCTTCTATAAATCCCTTAGGATAAGTAACTGAACGATCCACTAACTGAAGAGTTACAGAAGTTGGTGAGACTTTTCCTAATCCTAATCTTTTAAAAATTGATAGAGGCATAAGATTAATGCTGACTCCCAAATCACATAAAGCTCTTCCATAAAATCTTTCACCGATAGCACACGGTATAGTGAAATTTCCAGGATCTTTTAATTTTTCAAGAAGCTTTTTTTGAATAATTGCACTACACTCTTCGTTAAGTGCAACAGTCAGGATCTTTTAATTTTTCAGGAAGCTTTTTCGGAATAATTGCACTACACTCTTCGCTAAGTGGTTCTCTTAGTTTTTCAGGAAGCTTTTTCTGAATAATTGCACTACACTCTTCGTTAAGTGCAAAAGTCTCATTATCAGTGAATTTCCTTTTCTTGTTCAAAATATCTTTCATAGACTTCACATATTTGGGCATTTGTTCTAAAGCTTCTATGAAAAGAATATTTACCGTTAATTTCTTAAGAATTTCTATAAACTTGGAAAATTTTTTATCCTTTTTGTGTTGTTTCAATCTTTGAGGAAACGGTGGTGGAGGTTTCTCCACAATAATTTACATTGGTGTAAGTGGATATTCTAAATTTGGCTTTTCATGATCCTTTTTCTTTTTATGTATCCACTTTCTCTTTTTCAGTTTCTATTTCTATCTACACTCTTGTTTCCAATTCTTTTCGACTTTGTAATTGTATCACTTTTATCTGCTCTTTTCCTTAATCTTTAGGATTTGGTTCCATAGTACTAGGAAAATTTTCCGATGTTCGGTTACTAAGCATAGTAGTGATATGCCCCAATTGGTTTTTAAAGTTCCTGATAGCAGTTCCTTGATTTTGTAACTGGTTTCCTTGAATTTGTAATTGATTTCCTTGATTATACAATTGTTGACCCATGTTTAGTATCAGCTCTTCCATAGACAACTTCTTTTCCTTATATTAAGTGTTACTGTTAAATCTTGGAGGATAAGGTCTATAAATAACATTTCCTCGGTTGTATGAATTTCCTAATGGAGGGAGACAACCTCTAATAAAAGAGAGGGAAGTTTTGGGCATCAAAAGGGGGGCTAAAGAGAGGCGGAGGGAGAGAGTTTGAAGAAGGCAAGAGAGAGAGAGAGAGAGAGTTAAGGGCTTGGAGATTTTCTTCAAGGATTAAAAGAGGAGAGATAAGGTGAGAGATTTCCTCTTCATTACTCTTCTAAGAGAGAATTGAGCGCTTGTAAAGATGGAAAGTGCTTGAAGAGAATTTCTAGAGATTTGCTTAGGAAAAATTGTGAGATGAGTTATGTCTTTTACTTCTTTGCTTTTGTAAACTTGTTTTTATATATAAAATCCATATTTTTTTTTATTTCATTCTCATGAATTCTGAGTAGTCTTCTTTATCCTTCTCCCTACATTGAGATATGATTTTGTGAAGAATTGATTTTATTTTATACGATTTTAAATATAAAAAATTTGTGATGATTTGAACTACGATCTTCATTTACTTTTCAATCTAGCCAATTGAAATATTAAAATGTGTTGAAAAACATATGTGACATCGACTTTATATACGCTTAAAAATGCAAGAATTTGATACTGCTGCTAGAAGATTTAAATCCCCGGCAATAGCGCCAAAAACTTGACAGTGGTTATAGATTTGATAAAGATGTGTATAAAATATTTAATAATTGTAAAGTCACACTTTTCAATGCAAGTATATGTATCGCTCAAGTAATACAGGGCTCTGATGGAGTCCTGGATATCGATCTCACAGGGAGTAATATTAGAGGCTACGAACTAAGATTTAAAAAATCAAAACTTAATCACAAAAATATAGTTCAAATTGCATATTTGTCACTAATAGGTAATTGAAATAAAAAAGTGATTTTAATAAACTCTTAATTAACTAATTCTACTAATAAAGTTTCTAATGTGAAGTTCAATATATAAGAAAGCATCATTCTCTCTTGTCAAGAAATATAAGTGAATGGATAAATTGAATCAGTTCAAATTGTATTGTGTCAAATAGGAGCATACATATTATTTACCCTTTTGACCAGACATAAAGAACATTGACTAATCCTATGCTTGGTTGCTGAATCTGCAGCTAGGCTGGGAGGATACCGTCTCTCACTTCAGAGGTCCTACGTTCCCCTCGCCTGAGGGCTAACATCTACACTTCAGCACCAAAACGATAGGAACAAATTGAGGATTTTAGCCTGTCACTCTAAAATCTCCAGTTCTACGCCCAATAATTTTTATTTCCCTATTTATTTGCACCCAACTTTTAAGGAATTTGACCTCCCTAAATCTTGGATGTAATCTTCACTTTAGTTGTAAAAAACAACATATTTTAAAAAATCAATTGGTAAGATTGAAAGTACATTAAGATTGAAGTGAAAAGATCATCACAACTTCTTTAACATTCTCATGGCACAACCAATTCAAATCACCTTTTCATAAAATTCAAAGCAAACTAACAAGTTCTTTAACATTCTCATGGCACAACCAATTCAAATCACCATTTCACAAAATCTCAAGACAAGGGAGAAAACAGAGAACTACTCAGAACTCATGGAGAAGATACGACAAAACTTAGATTTCATATATAAAAGCAAAGTCATACAAACTACAATAAGTAAAACTCATACATACTTCAATAAGTAAATACAGCTTATCTCTAATTCCTCCCCAAGCAAACTCCTCGAAGTTCCTCTGAATCTCTTCCTTTCTTTACAACACATAGAATTCTCCTTCAAATCGGCAAGAAGGAAGAAATCTCTCACTTTCCTTCCACTCTTAAAATCTCTCAAAGAATTTCTCACAATACTAACCACTCTACACACTCTAATGGGCACTACAAACAACAAAGACTCCGCGGACACTCCCGTGGACACCACTTTTTCGGCCTCCCAATTATTTCTTTTAAAGTTGTAGAAGAGTTTTCAAGAGTTGCCCAAGCGTCCCTTAAAAAATTGTCCACATTCAATGCATCTGTTGAGAAAACTGACGTGCTAGCCGTCGGTGGCCTCAATGGCACCATCGACATCCTTATAGAATATTTAATCGAGCCCGCCATCGGCGCCCAAGATTAAATCTTCATATTTTGGTTCTTTTTACTCCAAATTCGCTCTTTTTTGCATCTTTTTGCTCTAATGACCATAATTCAACATACCTGCAATAAAACATCAAAAATACCTTTCTTTAAAGTGCAATATCATCAAAATCAATGTAAAATAGGTATGAAAATCTCAACATATTTTCCTTTGATAATTAATGAGTTCATCTGACTAAAATACGATTTGAGGATCATTTTGGGAATCGAGATTGAAGTTAGATTGGTTAAAATCAGTTATGTTTTCACCAGAAATAGTTAAAATGCAATCGAAATCACAATCATTATATTCATAAAACCCCGAAGGGGCAAAACGATAATCATACAAAGTCTAGGGTTCAAGGATTTTCTTCCCCAAATCCGAGACAACCAAGCTAGTAGAGGTAACCCCTATACTACTCCCGTGCTATCAATCTTTTTAGTAGTGTTCTTCTTCTTTTTTGTCTTTGACGAAGATGAATCTCCTGGTGAAATCTTCGTCTCAGTTTTGGCAGGCTGAAGTCTCTGTACAGAGGCCTGTTTTGATGCGTTCTGGATTTGATTCAATATTTTTTTGAACGATTTGCTCCAAAATTCATTCTATCCATCTTTTCTGGTATATGTAGAAGATTGTTTCAATGAATCCTATATTTGGTTTAGGACCCCCTTGAGCTCGTCTCAAGTCGTACTCCATCCATCTTCTCCAATATATGTATCATTCGAGGAGATTGGTTCAGCCAAAATCATATTTATGGAACCTTTTTTAGGTTCTTTTAAACGATCTTTTGAGATTGTTATATACCCTTCATTAAGGTTCTTCTCAAGCCAATTTTTAAAGATGAAACATTCTTCTATAGCGTGCCCAAGCAACCTGTGGTATGGGCAATAATTCGGTTAATCCTTCTTGTCTACCTCTTCGGGTTTCTTTGGATCTGGTAGTTTGAACTCAGACTTCTTCATCAGACTTCTGAAAATTTTGGATACGGCTTCATCTTTGAAAGAATACATCATTTTTTGTCATTCTTCCTGAGATATTCTCTTATTCCCTGTTCGAGGTGATCCTTCTTGAGGCGGTCGCTGGTTGGACTAGTTACTCTATTTCTAAGCATGCTGTGATGAAGATTGGTGAGGATTTTCGGGATATATCTTCATTGGTTGTTTTCCTTTATCGACAATCACTAATATTTCTGACTTCTTTTAAAATACTCTGGTTGCCTTGGATTTCTCATGAGAATCCATATGTTTGATTTCTTCTTGAAGACTGTTGCCTTTACTGAGTAGCTTCTCGAAGGATTTGATGGTGAGTCTCTTAAGCATGAAAGCTACTGACCTATGGATGCTTTTGAGTAAAATCTCAATCGCGTGATATTCCTGTAGCTGAGGTTCACATTAAATGTTAAGGTTTCTTCGGCTCAAAATGTAATCCACGAAACTATCATTGGGCTTTCGCTTTTCCATCATGAGCTCTCCTATAGAGACATAGTGTTGCGCTCCGACAAATCTTTTCACAAATAATTGTTCCAGCTTGGCAAATTTCTTAATTGATCCGTTGGGTAAATCAACATACCAATCGAAAGCAATCTCTGACAGGCTACTGAAAAACTGTTGGAGGAGTAAAGCTTCGCTATTTCTTGTGCTGCCACAACTGGCTCGGAAGTGTGCTATGTCTTCTGGGATTTCCAGTCCCATCAAATATCTTAAAGTTTGGGGACACAAAACCCTTGGGGAAGGGTACGACATCTAATTCCTCTAAATAGGTTCTACCATTTAGAACCAACGCACCAACCTTAGATTGGGTTAAAGTTTCCCAAACTTGCTCAACCATTTGCTTAAATTCCTTCTCTGGCATGGCGCTCGATGGAGAATCCTTCTTTGGTTTCCCATCCCTATTTGCTGAAGCAACTTCTCTTCTTTCGTCTTTGATGTGTATGATATCTAGTTGGTTGACCTCTAGAGCTTGTGATTGCCCTTTAATAGTGGCCATGGCGGTCATGGCCGCGACCATTTCTTCTGTTCTTTTCTCCAGTTGGCTGACTTGCTCATCCCTTAGGAGGATAACCCTACGCAGCTCATCTACGACATTCTCTTTGACGAGAGGTTGAGCCTTGTGCGCAGATGTAGCGGCTCTGGTTTCAATGACATGGACAACCATGAAATTTTCTTTGAGGTAATCATTATAGTCAAAATCTTCATCATCATCATCGGTGAAAACTCCGTGTTATCGGGCTAACTCAAAAATCTCGACTATGACCTTTTCTACTTTTTCTTCGATTGTTGATTCTTTGATTATCTTAAGATCCGGAGGACCCTGCTAGATCTCCTCCTCTTGCTCTTCCATCTCGCTGGCAATTGCCGTGATAATGTCAGATACTCCAGACCCTAGTTTCATTCCATGCTCTTGCCTGCAAGCTTACTGGACTGTATCGGTACAACGACGTTGGGTATCCACATATTTCTCTTTGACGATGATGTCTCATGATAGAGTGTTTTAGCAGAAACATCAGTATGTCGAAGGGAAGTATGCTCCCCATGGTGCAGACTGACTACAGTACTAGGCAATTTCTTCATCTTTTCCTTCGGCATTTTAGGAATGCTTTTAAAGTGGGTGATCAGTAGGATTCTCGGACCCATTCTTGACTTAACCTATCGATGACCTGTGGTCCTGGTAGCGGTAGAATTTGTGGTGACAATAACAGTGTCGACTCTGCTTCCTAAGTGGAACCAGACAGAAATTCGAGCAGGCAGATTTACAGTTGACTTCTTAGATCATCTGACAGATTTAACGTCCCTTAAAATTTCTTTCTTCATACGAGGGAAAATCGCATGTCCCACTCGTTTAAGTAATTCATTAATTGAGCAGCCCTCTTTGGCAGCTAGTCTCTGAAAAACTGAACTTGAGTAATGTGGTCGCGACTTTCCAGATACTCTTGTATCCATCAGTATCGATTAAGGGATGGAATCTACTTCCCCGCAGAAGTGGATATATTTCCTGTAATCTTGATTCGTCTTGGTAAGGATCTTCCTTAACGGGTATCTCCTCAAGAGCCTGGGCTTTAATGGCCCTCTGAACTCTCCAGTTGCAGTTTCTCCTTTGAGTTTGGGTTAGTGGTGCAGTTTTTGAAATCGATCTGATTTTGAATACTGATGGTGGGACAGCTAATCCTTCAGTTGGATCTGTAATGATTATTACTTCTTTCCCCATAATAGCAGCGGGGACAACATGCTTGGTAGTTGTCGTAGTGCCAACAGTAGTCTTGGCTTTCTTATAAGAAGGGAAGTCCTGAAGATAGTTAAGGTTGAATTGAGTAGACGACTTCTGAATTTTTGGAATGGTGGCTTTCATTATGATGATGGAGCTTTGTCGAGAACAACCTCGTAATCTTCAAATCCTGATCCAAACTGGATGGTGGGAGCGACATTGCGAGCATTGCGGCTCGACGGCAGGTTGCAGGAAAAAGTGAGCATTAGGTACATCATTGCAACAACTTTAAAATAGAAAGCTCTGGGGTTAGCTATATGGCCAAAACCTTGTAATCTTAGTGCAAGCACTGAAAATTAATAGTGGTTGATCTGTAGACCGGGTAAGTCTTAGTTTGTGGGAATTTTAAAATTTTTAGTAAAAAGGTAACTTGAAAGTAGAAAAAATTAATTAATATAAGAAAATTTTAAAGTGCGCGCAACACAACACTATTTGATCTAATTTGCAGAATAACAAATCAAACTCGAAAAGGAGATGTGAAGTGTTTTAGGACCCAGTGTGGGACCCATTTTTTACTTACAATGCCCAAGTGAAACTAGTCCACCAACACACCTATTAGGGTTCTGACCTCACATGAAGAATAAAACAGTCCTTAATGGCCTTCTGAACCTCTCTGTTCAAAGGTGCTTGAACAGACAGTCCTGAAGTCTAAAGAGTTGAGCGTACTTTCCCAAGGCAGAAATAGGTAAAGTATGTCAACAAAAGAATGGTAATTTGGTCCAAGAGGGACATGGACACATTATTGATGTGTGAAGATAATATTTCCTTATTTAAATGAAGAGAAAATCTTGTCCCCAGCAGAGTCGCCGAAAGCTGTTGGCACTATTTTGGTTTATGAGTTGCCCGTAAGAAGCTGTCGGTCATCGAAATCAAAATCTCGTTACCCGCTTCGGAGGGATATTTAATTTACATATAGATTTAAGTTTAAAAAAATATGAAATCAAACTGACCGCATATTTTTCATAATTTAAATGAAAGAGCACTATACCTCAAACAATGTGTCTATCTCGAAGGATAAACATAAGATTTGAGGATGAAGCTTGATCAAATAAACTAAGAAATATATAACATCTGTTTGGTCTATGAAACTATTTTATTTGCCAAAAATTTCCCTCATTTAATATAAAGGATTAAACAGAGTTTATATTAAGCTGGGTTCGGACAAGCTTTCTATAAGGATAGCCCCTATAGTTAATTACAACTTAAATGACCAAAGTCACCTAAGAAAACTCTCGATAAAAATCAGGAAATATTATCTTCAAAGAGGTCAAAGGATAGGACTTTTCAATGAAATTGGACAAAGAGGTGTGAAATGGGAATGACTCAAATTTGGAATATTTTATTTTTGTAATCCAAACGAGGAAGAACTAGGGGATGTTATAGATCCGAAGGAGAACCTCAGTGACTTCCCAGTCTATCCTACGGTTTGGCTTCAATTTTGAGGAGAAATTTTTAAAAGTTTCATCTTGCCAATTCTATTAGTTTAGGGCATACATTTATGTGAAACGACCACACAAATAGCATGGAAGATGTGAGGGTTTAATTCATGATAGTCGACAGCCTCGAAATCCTAAGACGAGTTAGGGATTATATTATACAACAGAGCTGTACAAATGCCTAAAGATGAGGTGAGGATTTATGTTGCATAAGCAGACAACCTCGAAATTCTATGGCTTGGTTGTTTAATTCTAAGGAAGGAATTAGTTTAGATGGGGAAGACAGGTTTTGCTATTGAAGATGGTCGTGCTGCCCACAGTGCTAGCTCCATGCTCCTTGCCGTGACAAGTTTGAGCTTTCTAGTGTGTCAAGTTATGATGTCAAATCAGATGGCCATATGATTGTTGTTCTTTAAAAAAATTATGGGGGCATTTTGAAGTTGATTAGAGCGACATCAGTTAGGATCCTACTGTTCTCTCATTCTGACACCACTATTTTCTATTGGATTCACTTAGTCCAAATGAATTTACTAAACTCAAGTTAATGAGTTCCGTTTTTTCATTGAGAAGCCTCATTAGCAACCGTAGGTTACCTCCTCCGAGGGATTTTCAATCATCCGATAGAGACGTCTTAATTTATTTGTAGTTGTTGTTTTGTGTGATGTTTGTGATTAAATTTTGAGTTGCCTTATATTTTGAATGTTGTGGAGGTGAATTTTATCTTGGTTGACTTTAATTTAGTTTTAGTTTTAGCTTTGGTTTTGTGGCTATCCTAGCAGTTTTGGTTTTCATGCAAGGTGACATTGTTGTTTAGCATGCAAGTTTGGTAAGCATAAAAAGTACAGTATGAAAGTACAAGAAAGACGATGATGTAAACTATAAAAGTGTATCTGACGAGTCTTCTCGTTCTACCACCTAAAACTCAAAATGCATGTGAGAGCACTTTATATAAAGCAAGAAAGTCAGGTTTTAATAATCTACCCAACCCAAGGTCATATCTTGGTGGGTCCCTATTAATTTGATTAAGGATGATTTTAGTTAAGTAAAGCATATTAAGTTTAGTAGATCTTCGAGGTATCCAACAGATCTGGAGAAAGAAGCAGGTCCATGCTTCCCTCTCACTACCTGGTGAAAATTCTCAAGCTCATTTAAACTTATTATATTGCTTAATAACCCATCCTATAAATATGTTTAATGCTCAATGAATATTGATGTTTCAATTATCCCTAAGAGTAGGGTAATTATCACTTATAATTTAATTTGAGGATTATGCGGGTGAATATCCTTAAAGAGGCAAGTTAGTGTTATTATAATACTTAGCCAAATTTTAACTTGGGCTTGTAGTGTTTTAAAGATGTTCAATTTTTAATTATGTTCACTTTTCTAATCCTCATTTAACCAAATTTGATTTAGCTTAGGTCACTACTAAGCCCTTAAGATTTTGGTAGATGTCTTAGTTATTTTGAAAGAGACTAAATTTTAAGTGATGATGATTCATTTTTTTGAAAGTCATTTGAACATCAACTAGAGGAATTAAATTAGTGAGACAACCCAAAAAAAATTCAGAGTGCTCTTGCTCAGTTCTCAAACTCTAAAGCGCCCTATCAAGAACAAGGGACGGGCCGTCAAAATCCATACTATGCTGAGAAAGTCTAGTAACGAACACTGAGATCGAAACTTTACGGATATCTTGGATATTGGAGTCTTCTCCCTCACTTATTCTTATACTGCTCGTGCCCTACGACTACTAGGTCACTCACTAACCCCCAAAATCATACCCCTCTGCCTAGGATCATTTTTTTTAATAGGCTTCCAAATTTTAAAAATTCAAGGAAATTACAAATTTATCATTTTAATAAAGAAAAGTGAGATTAGTTTCTACCAATTAATCCCTTGTATTTCAATCATCAAAGCTTACCCATTTCCCCTTTTGACTTAAGCCTAAATGTTAATTAAGGCCAACTTTCCAAAATTACACTTTTGCCCCTAAGGCTCTATCACTTCATAATTCAACAAATTTAATTCAAATAACTTTGGAATTTGCATCCCATCTCTCTCTTAGGTCAATTAAGACATTAGAGGAGAAAATATGATTTTTCAAATTTTAATTTAATTTATATACAAGAAATAAGATTTTTTAAAGAAAATTCCTAACTCGACCAAGGTAAAACCTAATCCCTTGAAATTTTTGCTTAAGGTAGACTTATACCAGAGAAACATTGGGACCAAATTTTATGATTTTTTTGAGTTTTATTTTAATTATTAGAGTTATTTCAAGTTCTAGAGTATTCATTAATTATAAAATATTTAAAATATAGAAAATTAAGTTTCACATTTTTATTAAATCTCTTTGAGATTAAGGAGCCCAGAGAAACAAATTTCACATTTTTTTTTTCTTTGAATTTTTAGAATTATTTTAGTGAAAATCCGTTTTTAGCCTTTAAAAAGTATTTTAAGCTTCAAAATTTATTATCTTCACTTAGAAAATCATGAAAAATACTCCAATTATTCCTAAGTACTTAAGAAATAATTTAGAACATTTCCATAAATTTTATTATTTTTGTGATTTTTATTATTTTTTAANGCTAAGTACTTAAGAAATAATTTAGAACATTTCCATAAATTTTATTATTTTTGTGATTTTTATTATTTTTTAATTATTTAAATATTAAGTAAAGGCTTAAAAATGGAATTTTTATTTTAATTAAAAATTTATTTTTAGAAAATTTCTCTAATCACAGAGAACGCCCAAAACTAGTTTTTAAAATTTTTTTGAGTTATATTTTAATTGTTAACAATCATTTTAGTTTTAAAAATGATATTTAATTTAGAAAATCATTTTGAGTTATCAAATGAGCTCCAAATATTTNTCCCAAAACTAGTTTTTGAAATTTTTTTGAGTTATATTTTAATTGTTAACTATCATTTTAGTTTTAAAAATGATATTTAATTTAGAAAATCATTTTGAGTTATCAAATGAGCTCCAAATATTTTGAAATTTTTATGGGAAGTTCTCTAATCTTCAAATTACAGTGGAGAATAAAAACCAAGTATTTAGATGTTTGTGTTTCCCAAAACTAATTTTCTTTGCATTTTAGGGTTTGTGAAAATTAGGTGCATTCTAAATGACATAGATCATGAAACTTTTTCTAAAGGTTTCTCTAGTCGTAATAAACCTTCCAAAATTATCTTGGATTTTTTCAAATAACATGCTAATTATTATGATTAATTTATGCAAATAATAGACATANATTTTACTAAAGGTTTCTCTAGTCGTAATCAACCATCCAAAATTATCTTGGATTTTTTCAAATAACATGCTAATTATTATGATTAATTTATGCAAATAATAGACATANTTCTCTCATCACAAAGAACTCCCAAAACTAATTTTTATAATTTTTTGAGTTATATTTTCATTGTTAACAATCATTTTAGTGTTAAAAATGACATTTAATTTAGAAAACCATTTTGAGTTATCAAATGAGCTCTAAATATTTTGAAATTTTTATGAGGAGTTCTCTAATCTTCAAATTACAGTGGAGATTAAAAACCAAGTATTTAGATGTTTGTGTTTCCCAAAACTAATTTTCCTTGCATTTTAGGGTTTGTAAAAATTAGGTGCATTCTTAATGACATAGATCATGAAACATTTTCTAAAGGTTTCTCTGGTCGTAATAAACCTTCCAAAATTATCATGGATTTTTTTAAATAACATGCTAATTATTATGAATAATTTATGTAAATAATAGACATAAACTTGAAAAATATGGATCTCTGTCTAGAGACCCCCTCTAACTTTGAAGAAATTAGAGAATGTTTTCTAAGACAGGCAACAACATGCCAAAATTTCAAGTCATAGTGACATGTATACATGCATGGAGAATCAAAAGACTCAAAACAGTGTTTAATTAATTAAGAATAAAATATGCATCACATAAACTTAAAATTATTTCCACATTGTTCTCCTCTATTCATCGAGCAAGATGATATTTTTATTTTATTTTTGTGATTTTTCTACACCAAGATATATATTTTTTAAGTTAGGGACCATTTTTTGATTTATTTAATTTCCTATTTATCTATTTAAACACGCGGTGCCACCTCATCCTAGGCAACTCTGAACGACGATGTGACACGCTCTCATTCATTGTGCTTTCCACCTTAGCATGCCACGTGGCCCGCAGTTCACGTACCGAGAGTTCATCCGGCTAGATCTCATCAATTGATAAGATAAACACAAGATCGGACGGCTCCCCTTCATCATCCCCAAATAGGCTAACCCATGACCGTTAACATTAAAACCCTAAGATCTCACTCTTTCTCAACCAAATGACCTCGAGTTTGATCTTATGGACTCGTCTAAGTGTGATGAACACATCTATACGGTAAACATGCCATTAAACTAACCCTAATCAAATGGAGAATCAAAATAAGCTTGGAAAGAGGGGAAATTCAATATCTTTGCTCTGAGAATGGAAGCTTCAATCAGAGATGCTTGGCACATTTGTGGAGGTACAAGGAAGCTAAGGATTGAGCCTCTGGTCGTTGTGAAAGGTCTAAACTGAAATTCAATCAAGGCTGGATTTGAGTGCTGGTCTTGAGCTATCCTAGAGGCTTTGTATGAGGAGGATTGGACAAGGCTTTGTCTTAGTTCAATGTGGTGATGGTGTGGGTAAGTTTAATTTAGATTTGGTGCACTATGGAGGTGTGTTGGAGAATGTCCTGTCTCCAACAAGAATTTGAGCTCCAAAATTGAACTCCGGCAAGGGGAATTAGGGCAATGGAGTGGTTGACTGCACTGTGGAGGTCTCAAGGAAGCACATGGAGTAATTTCAGAGGCTATCCATAAGAATTTTTTCAGCACACATTCATGGCCATGGAGGTGGAGGTTTTATAAAAATAGCTTAGGGTGGCTCTGTGGGCAAATTTAGGGGTGTAAAATGATACTTATGTGGAGGGCAGAGAAGCTCTAAATTTAAAATGAGATGAGGTGGCCTCTAGGTTTGAATTGGGTTTGGATTTCTTGAGGGTTGCTCACGGTTTTGGCTCCACCGGCGACTAGGCTGGCTGGCATGGCTACGGGAGGTGGCCAGAAGGTCAGGTGAGCCACAGGAATCTGACACAATAATTTATTTGGGCAGGTGTTTAGTTTTGGCAAAAATCGCTTAAGCTTAAGAAATTTTGGAAATAAATCCCTTGATTTGGGAATCCTTTGGTTCATGCCTCATTTTTGTGGTTCCATGGGGTTTAGCCTAGTCAATAAGGTTCAAAATTTGGCTATGGTGGCTTTGCCTTGACCAATTTGGCTAGATTGGGTCAAGTTTTGGTGAAGGGTCCATGTAGGTCAACATGGCTTAAAGTGGGTTTGGGTTAGGCTAGCCATGACTTTAAGCCCAATTTATTGATCAACATTGTGTAGATGATCTTAATGAACATTATAGGTGAAGGATTGAAGTAATTTTGAGTTCAATTGGAAGCTCAATTTAAAGGATTTTTAAATTTTGGTCAATTTGGGCATGTTGGACTAGACTTGGGCTTAGGTTGAGGTAGGCCTGGAATTTGGCTCAATTTAATGGTCCAAATGATCAAGGGAGATGTAATGAAGATTTTGCATTGAGGAATGGAGTGTAAATTTTGGGACTAAGGCAATCAATTTGGTGAAATTTTGAGCATGGAAAATTTAGGGCAAAATTGGGGATTTTTGGATTTGGGTTGAAATTAAATGAAATTGAGGCTTCACCATGGCCAATTGAAGGTCAATTTTGATGTGTAGGAGTGTTATGAAGAGTTTAGGATTCAAATTGAGACCAAGCCATGAGATTCAATTTGTGGAACCAAGTCATAGGGCCAAAATTAGAGGTTTGATTTAGATCAAAATTGGGCTCAAAGAATGGGCCAATTGAGCTTGGATTTGGTTTAAATTGATCATATAGAAGGTGAATTTGAGTTTATAAATGAATATGGGGGAAATTGAGACCAAATCGATGTACATTTAAAGTGAATTTAGGAACTTGCTTTTTTGAAGTCAATTTGGGGGTTTTGGTCAAAATGGTCAAATTGGTCAAATTGGGTCAAGTTGTCATAAATGAAATGAATATTTGGAAGGTTTTTGAAATTTTTGAAATTTTGGGTCAAGGAAGGGCATTTTGGTAATTTGGAAATTTTTTTGTGATTTTGGGTAATTTTGATATTTTCAAAAGGTTTGAAATGATTTTTGAACAAATTTGGGTATTTTAGGTAAATTTGGAAATTTTGGCCAAATTTAGGGTTTCAATAGTACTTAGGTAATTTGGGGGAGTTTAGTGGAAAAAGGCCAAGTTGAGCATTTTGGTAGAATTGGGGTGCCAACCACCATAAATGAGATATGGATCAATGGAAAGCCCATTTGGGTCCTCTATTTACTAGTCTTAGCTAAACCCTAGTCTAGGACCAGTGGGTTTAGGGGACCATCTACATGAGTCTCCCAAAGGATTAA
This sequence comes from Phalaenopsis hybrid cultivar, assembly GCA_002079205.1. Classification (NCBI taxonomy): domain Eukaryota; kingdom Viridiplantae; phylum Streptophyta; class Magnoliopsida; order Asparagales; family Orchidaceae; genus Phalaenopsis; species Phalaenopsis hybrid cultivar. The sequence continues at coordinate 36,557 of JXCR01132478.1, forward strand.
GGGATCAAAGTCAAGAAATTTTAGGTTTGTATTTATGAGTGATTATGAATGAGGTGAGTACCTTAGCTCCAGACCAAAACCCAGGGTCAAAACTAAGGTAAAGCAATCTTATGGGAACTCTCCTTGGGCTCCCCCTTAATGACCCCAACTACTAATTGGTAGAGGTTAGGACCATTATGTAGAACTTCAAGTTGAGTAAAGAGGAGTTTAGAATTTCTAATGATGAGGGTTTTTTTTTCTAGTTTTCTAACAATAGTCAACAGGAAAGTCCTATGGCTAGACCCTAGGATACTAAAGAAGAAGAACTATACCTCAACCAAAAGTGAGGTCAACATGGTGGTTCATTGATGTCAAAACCATTTCATGAAGCTTATGCTTTAATTTAAGAGATGGCTACTAATAATTTTTAATGGCCTTCTGAAAGGGCAAATCTTAAAAAAGTAGCCAATATTCATGAATCTGATGCTTTTGCAAAGTTAACAAACTATGTTGATGCAATTTCAAGGAAGTTAGACCAATTTAGAATGAATTTTTCTCAACAAATTACAATGATTGAAGACAATTCATTATGCTAAATGGTAGATTCTCAAGCATCACTATAAAATTTTAATGCCATAAACAACAAGCAGAATAACCCTTATTCAAACTTTTATAACCTAGGTTGGAAGAACAATCCCAAATTTAACTGGAATAATACTTCAGGTGATAATAGTTAGCAATGGGGGAACAACTAAGTAATCCCATTGGGAAACTAGAACAACCAAGGGAATAATAATTATAGACCTACTTATTCTCTATGTTTTAACAGTAATCCACAATTTAAGGAGAAAAAAGTTTTCTATAGAAGAAGTGGTGTTACAAATGGGAAATCAGTTACAAAGTGAAGGAGCTACATGTAGAAATATTGAGAACCAATTGAGACAAATAACAAATTCATTAATTAATAGATCCCAAGGAATGCTTCCCACTAATACTAAAGTAAATCCAAAAGACCAGAATAAAGAGCAAGTAAAAGTTGTTGAACTTAGAAGAAGAATAGAATTGGAAGGTAGAGTTCAAAAAGAGACTAAAGTAGAGAGAAAAGAAATTAAATAGTCTGAAGAGGATGCTCTCAAAGGCTTATAGAGACCTATTTCTCCACTTAAAGTTGACTTGGAAAAACCATCACCTCCATTTCCTCAAAGCCTCCGTCAATAAAAGTTGGATAAACAATTTTTAAAATTTATGGAAATTTTTAAGAAGCTTACAACTAATATTCTATTTGCTTAAGTCTTAGAGCAAATGTCAAGTATGTGAAGTTGATGAAGGAAATTCTTAACAAGAAAAGGAAGTTCAAAGATAAAGAGACTGTTGCACTTAGTGAGGAGTGTAATGCTATCTATTAAAAAAAGCTTCCTAAAAAGCTTAAAGATCCTGGTAGCTTCAGAATTTCATGTGCAATAGGAGACATATTTTATGGGAAAGCTTAATGTGATTTCGATGCAAGCATTAACCTTATGCAATTATCAATATTTAACAGATTAGGATTAGGAGAAATATCCCCTACTACTGTAACTCTGTAATTAGTAGATCATTCAATAATGTATCTTAAAAGAGTTATAGAAGATGTATTAGTGAAAGTTGATCAATTTATCTTTCTTGTTGATTTCATTATGCTAGATGTGAAGGAATTTAAGGAGATACCTATCATTTTGGGGAGACCTTTCATAGCTACAAGAAGAGCAATGATAAATGTATAGAAAGGAGAATTAACTAAATGTGAGAATGATCAGACAATTAAGTTTATTATTTCCAAATCAATGTAATATCCTGCAAAAGGTAAATATGATGAATGTTATAGAATGAATGTAATAAGATATCTAAGAAAATGTCATTTCAAAACAAATTATGAAGAGAAATCTGAAATGAAAGAGTTGGAACATGAACAATAAGAGAAAATAGATTAATTTAAAGATTTTATAAGGAAGATTGAAATGATGTTTGAGAAAGTTTTGAAGCTTTGGACCGACATAAAAAACTACATATTTTTGTTCATCGATTGAAAAACCTCATGTGCTTGAGTTGAAGTTACTTCCTAAACATTTGAAGTATGCTTTTTTAGGTGATTCCTCAACATTACCTGTTATAATTTTCTTAAAATTAACTACAAAAGAAGAAATGAGTTTGATGAAAACCTTAAAGAGTTATAAGAAAGCCTTTAGATGGACAATTGATGACATAAAAGGAATCAACCCTTCAATTTGTATGCATAGAATTCATATGGAAGACAATTACAAACCCAGAACCGATCCTCAAAGGAGACTAAATCTTCTTATGAAGGAAGTTGTTAAGAAAGTGATTTTAAAGTGGTTAGATGATGAAAATATCTGCTTTATTTTAGATAGTGCATAGGTTAGTCCTATTCATTGTGTTCCTAATAAAGAAGGAGTGACTGTGACTATGAATGCATATAAGGAGTTAATAACAACAAGATAAGTCATAGGATGGTGATATGCATTGATTATAGAAAATTAAATCTCGCCACCAGAAAAGATCATTTTCCACGACCCTTTCTAGATCAAATGTTGGATAGACTAGTTAGGCATAAATACTTTTGTTTCCTGGATGGATATACTAGTTATCACTAAATACAAATAACTCTTGAGGATCATGAGAAAACAACTTTTACCACACCTTATGATACATTTTCTTTTAGAAGAATGCCCTTGAGTTTATGTAATGCCCCTGTTACATTTCAAAAATGTATGATGACTATTTTTTGTGATCTAATTGAAAAGGAATTGAAGTTTTTATAGATGATTTTTTAATTTTTGGAACTTCATTTGAATCATGTTTAGAACATTTATCAAAAGTTGTTAAGCTTTGTGAGAAGCAAATTTATTCCTTAACTAGGAATAAAATGCTAATTTATTATACCAGGAGAAATTATTTTAGGACATCAAATTTCAGAAAATGATGTGGAAGTAGACCCTGCAAAAATTTAAGTGATCGCTAATTTACCTTACCCAACAAGTGTGAAGGAAATTAGGAGTTTTTTAGGACATGCTGGTTTCTATAGGTAGTATATTAAAGACATTTTAAAAATTTCTAAGCTTCTATGCAATTTACTTGAAAAAGATGTAATTTTTAATTTGGATAAGAAGTGTCTAAAAGCTTTTGAATTATTAAAAGAAAAATTAGTCACTAAAATAATTATTTTTTCACCAGATTGGGATAAAGCTTTGAATTAATGTATGATGCAAGTGATTATGCTGTTGGAGTTATTTTAGGAGAAAAGCATGATAAGATTTCCAAAGTAATCTACTACGCTAGTAGAACTCTTAGAGAAGCTCAAATTAACTATACCACAACTAAGATAGTGTTATTAGTAGTAGTATACACTTTTGATAAATTTAGATCATAATTAATCGAGACTAAATGTATTGTCAATACTGATCATTCTGCTATTAAGTATTTAATGAAAAAGAAGGATGCAAAACCAGGACTTATAAGATGGATTCTTCATTTACAAGAATTTGACCTTGAGATAGTAGATAGGAAGGGAGCAGAGAATCAAATTTATGATCATCTATCCAGGCTTGAATTAGAAAAACCACTTTATTTTGAAAAAGAGATTAGTGAACATTTTCTAGATGAAGAATTGTTCATTGTTAATGAGTGGCGTGTTCCATGGTATGTCGACATTGTGAACTTCATTATTAGTGATATTATACTCTATGGAATGACATACCAACAAAAGAGAAAATTTTTATTTGAAGCTAAGACTTATTTTTGGGATGACCTGTTCTTACATAAACAAGGAAATGATCTTATTATTTGAAGATGCGTGCCTTTAGAAAAAACTTATGAAATTATCNAAGAAAATTTTTATTTGAAGCTAAGACTTATTTTTGGGATGACCCATTCTTACATAAACAAGGAAATGATCTTATTATTTGAAGATGCGTGCCTTTAGAAAAAACTTATGAAATTATCCAAAAATGTTATAATAATGATTTTGGGGGACATTTTGGTGTTGATAAAACATCATAAAAAATTTTGAAATCTAGATTTTATTGGCCTACAATTTTTAGAGATGTTTACGGTTATATCAAAACTTGTGATGAATGTCAACGAGTAGGAAATATTTCTAAGAGAAATGAGATGCCCCTCAATTATGTGTTGGAAGTTGAGATATTTGATGTTTGGGGATTANTCATAAAAAATTTTGAAGTCTAGTTTTTATTGGCCTACAATTTTTAGAGATGTTAACGCTTATATTAAAACTTGTGATCAATGTCAACGAGTAGAAAATATTTCTAGGAGAAATGAGATGCCCCTCAATTATGTGTTGGAAGTTGAGATATTTGATGTTTGGGGATTAGATTTCATGGGACCATTTATACCATGTTTCAGAAATTTTTACATACATACATACATATATATATATATATATATATATATATTGTTAGTAGTAGACTATGTATCCAAGTCGATAGAAGTTGTTGCTTTGCCTCAATGTGATGCTTAAAGTATTGCAAATTTTTAAAAAATAAACATATTTTATAGATTTATGATGACGAGAGTGATCATAACTTACGGGGGAAGTCCTTTCAAAAATGCATTGATGGAGAAATTATTAAATAAATATCATATCAACCTTCAAATTGCTATTGATTATCATCCTCAAACAAGTGATTTGGCTGAATTATCTAGTTATGAAATTAAGAGAACATTGGATAAATCTGTGAATCCAACAAAAATAAATTGGTCAGTCAAACTTAATTAAGCTTTGTGGGCTTATAGGAGTGCATATAGAATTCCTATAGGTATGTCCCCATACAGACTAATACTTGGGNTATTGGATAAATCTGTGAATCCAACAAAAATAAATTGGTCAGTCAAACTTAACTAAGCTTTGTGGGCTTATAGGAGTGCATATAGAATTCCTATAGGTATGTCCCCATACAGACTAATACTTGGGAAAGATTGTCATTTATTAGTTAAACTTAAGCATAAAGCATATTGGCCTATTAAAGAAATTAGTTAGAATATAAAAGATGCTAGTGAGAAAAGACTATTGTAACTGAATGTGATTGAAGAGATAAGGAATGAATCTTATGAAAGTGCTAAGATTTATAAAGAAAAGATGAAGATGAGGCATGATCNAAATATAAAAGATGCTAGTGAGAAAAGACTATTGTAACTGAATGTGATTGAAGAGATAAATGAAAGTGCTAAGATTTATAAAGAAAAGATGAAGATGTGGCATGATCAGAGGATTCTTACTAAAAATTTTGAGTCAGGGCAACAATTTTTGCTATGTAATGTAAGGATAAGATTATTTTTAAGCAAATTTAAGTCCAAGTGGATGGGCCCATTTGTTGTGATAAAAGTTTATCACTATGGAGATGTGGATATCAAAAATCCTAAAACTGATAAAATATTCAAAGTGAATGCTCACAGGCTGAAACCCTACTTTTTAGGTGATCAACTTAGATTAAATGATCTTATGTTGTTGGGTCAACCAGAATNTAAAAATCCTAAAACTGATAAAATATTCAAAGTGAATGCTGACAGGCTGAAACCCTACTTTTTAGGTGATCAACTTAGATTAAATGATCTTATGTTGTTGGGTCAACCAGAATNTAGAAAAGCCCAAAACTGAGAGCCACTCCCATGGCACCTCACCGAAATCAAACCTAGAAGCCAACTCGTCCAAATTAAATTGAAGAGCTCCTCTGCCCTCCACCTAAGCACCACAATGCACCCAAACTTATGCCTTGAGANCTCAATGTGATGCTTAAAGTGTTGCAAATTTTTTAAAAACAAACATATTTTATAGATTTGTGATGACGAGAGTGATCAGAACTGACGGGGGAAGTCCTTTCAGAAATGCATTGATGGAGAAATTATTAAATAAATATCATATCAACCTTCAAATTTCCATTGCTTATCATCCTCAAACAAGTGATCTGGCTGAATTATCCAGTCGTGAAATTAAGAGAATATTGGAGAAATCTTTGAATCCAACCAAGATTAATTGGTCAGTCAAACTTGACTATGCTTTGTGGGCTTATAGGACTACAGATAGAATTCCTATAGGTATGTCCCCATAAAGACTAATATTTGGGAAACATTTTCATTTACTACTTAAACTTAAGCATAAATCATATTGGGCTATTAAAGAAATAAGTTAAAATTTAAAGGATGCTAGTGAGAAAAGACTATAGTAACTGAATGAGATTGAAGAGATAAGGAATGAATCTTATGAAAGTGCTAAGATTTATAAATAAAAGATGAAGATGTGGCATGATCAGAGGATTCTTACTAAAAATTTCGAGTCAGGGCAACAAGCTTTGCTATATAATGTAAGGATAAGATTATTTCTAGGCAAAATTAAGTCTAAGTGGATGGGGCCATTTGTTGTGATAAATGTTTATCACTATGGAGATGTGGATTTCAAAAATCCTAAAACTGATAAAATATTCAAAGTGAATGGTCACAGGCTGAAACCCTACTTTTTAGGTGATTGTTGACCTCACTTTTGGTTGAAGTTTAGTTTTTCCTCTTTAGTAGCCTAAGGTCTAGCCATAGGACTCTCCTATTAACTATTCTTAGAAAACTAGAAAAGGCACCCTCACCACTAGAAATTCCAAACTCTTCTCCACTGAACTTGAAGTTCCACATATTGCTCTCAACCTCTAAATACTTAGTAGGTGGGGTCACTGTGGGGGAAACTCAAGATGAGTCACCCTTAAGATTGTTGGACCTTAGAGTTGAACTTGGGTGTTGGTCTGGAGCTAAAGCACTCACTACACTTATCCCCACAATCAATCACAACCCTGAACTCAAATTTCTAGCTTAGCTCCCTTGATCTTTTGGGATACTCATGTAGATGGTCCCATAAACCTACCAGCCCCAGGGCTATGGTTTAGCTGAGACCACTATGTAGAGGACCCAAAATGGGGTTTCCATTGGTCCATGGATTTTTGGTGATGATTGGTACCTCAAATCTACCAAAATACTCATCTTGGCCTTTTATCCCTAAAACACCCCCAAATTACCAAAATACCCCTCCATAGCTCAAAGTCCCAAAAATTCCAAAAATTCCCAGAAAATTTCAATAAATTCCAAATATTCCCAATTTCATTTCTCTCAACTATCACATGACTCAATTTGGCCAATTTGGCCATCTTTAACCAAAATCCCCAAATTGCCCTTTAAAGACCTAAATTTCCCCAAATCCAACTCAAATGTCCATCAATTTGATCTCAATTGACCCCAATTACAACCCTCAAATAAACTTTTGATATTACCAAAATCAACCAAATCCAAGCTCAATTGGTCCATGATTTGAGCCCAAGTTTGATTTGGGTCAAAACCCAAATTTTGACCATATGACCTAATCTCACCAAATTGAACCCATAGTCTAGTCAATTGGCCTCAATTAAAATTGATAAAATCTTTATAACATTTCTATACATCAAAATCAACCATCAATTGACCTTGGTGAAGCCTCAAATCCATTTGATAACAATCATAAACATCAAAATCAAACATCAATTGGCCTTGGTAAAGTCTCAAATCCATTTGATTTTGGCCTAAATCCAAAATTCCCAAACTTAGCCCCAAATTGGCTAAGTCCCCAAATTTCACCCAATTGATTGCCTTATCCTCCAAATTGGCATCCAATTCATGTTGAAAACTCTTCATTAGGTACCTATTGAAAATTTACAATAATCAATTTAGACTTATCCCAAGGCTAACCCAAGCTAGATCCAAGACTAGCCCAACATGACCAAATTGATTAAAGTTCAAAATTCCCTCAAATTCACCCTTCAATTGAGCCTAACATGACCAAATTGATTAAAGTTCAAAATTCCTTCAAATTGACCTTTCAATTGAACTCAAATCATTTCCATTCTTCACCAAAGTTGTTCCTTGTGATCATCTACACCAAATGCAACAATCAATTATCTTCTATTCTTCACCAAAGTTGTTCCTTATGATCATATACACCAAATGAAACATTTATTTGGGCCAGCACCCAACATGACCAAAATGATTAAAGTTCAAAATTCCCTCAAATTGACCCTCCAATTGAGCTCAAAACCACTTCCATCCTTCACCAAAGTTGTTCCTTATGATCATCTGAAAATGCAACAATTAATTGAGCCAATTGACTTGGATAACCTAGCCCAAACCCAAGTTTTGGTCATTTGCACCCACTTGGACCCATGCGCTAAATGTGACCTAGCCACCCTAAAGTCACCAAATTAACTCCACCACAGCCATTAGTTGGACTTAGTGACCAGTCCAAACATTGAAACCACCTAAATCAAGCCATGGACCAAAGGTCCCCCAAGTTAAGGGATCTTATTTCCAAAANAACTTCAAATTTTTGTGCCCACACCTTCACAATAGCAAGAGAAGACAAAGCCCCAACAAATTACCCTCTGAAATAGCCTCCACCATAGCTATAAACCAACACCTGAAATCGAGCTTGGTCTAATTCATCCCTAGGCCTTACACCAAGACCATGGACTCAATCCCTAGCCTCCTTGGACCCCAACAAACGTGTCGAGCATCTCTGATTGAAGCCTCCCTTCTCAGAGCAAAGGTATAAAACTTCTCCTCGTCCTTAGCTTATTTTGATTCTCCATCTACTTAGGTTTGATTTCGTGGTACATTAACTGAATGGATGTGTTCGTCTCACTTAGAAGAGTCCATAAGATCAAACCCGAAGTGATTTGGTTGAGTCTAGGCTGAGATCTTAGGGTTTTAGTGTGGATGGTCATGGGATCGTTCGATCGGGGATGATGACGGGGAGTCGTTCGATCGCGCATGTATCACGTGGATGGCCAAGATCGAGCCGGACAGCGCTTTTGAACATAAGCCGCGAGACGAGTCAGCCAGCTACGTGGACGGCAGCGTCCAACCAGAGCGCGCCACGCATGCCTTCGGAGCCGTCGTAGGATGAGGTGGCATGCGCGGTTTAAATAGATAAATAGGGCTTTTCTTATTTATTTAAACACCCTTAAATTAGAAAATTCATAACTTTACGTAAAAAAATCACAAAAATAAAATAAAAATACCCTCTTGCTTAGTGAATAGAGGAGAAAAATGTGGAAGACATTTCAAGACCATGTTATGCATGTGTTATTTTTAATTAATTAAACACTGTTTTGAATCATTTGATTCTCCATGCATATTGATATAGCATCTTCACTTTAAACTTTGACATTTTGCAACCTCTGTCAGGGGAAACATTCTCTATTTTTTCCAAAGTCAGAGGAGGTTCCTATACAGAGATCTAAATTTTTCAAGTTATTCCACATTATTTCTTTAAAATAATAATGGAAATTATCATATTAATTAGAAAATCCTAAGAAAATTTTACAAGGTCCACCAAGACTAGAGAAACCTTTAGAAATAATTTCATGGGTCAAGTCATTTAAAATGCACTTAAATTTTGCAAGCACTAAATCACTAAGATAATTAATTTTGGAAAATATAAACATTTAAATGATTTGTTTTTTATCTCCTCTGTGGTTTATGATCTAGAGTACTCATCATAAAAATTTCAAAATATTTTGAGTTCATTTGACAACTTAAATTGATTTTTAAAGATAAATACCACTCTTGGCATTTAAATGATTTTTAAAAATCAAAATATAACTAAAAAAATTATGAAACTTAGTTTTTTGAGTTCTCTGTGATCAGGGATATTTTATAAGAATAAAATGATATTTATAATAAAAACTTGATTTTTAGCCTATTTTAAATATTTAAATAATTAAAAATTCATAAAAATCATAAAAAAAATAAAACTCTTGGAAATGTTCTAAATTGGTTCCTAATCACTTATAAACAATTATAATATTTTTCTTGATTTTCTAAATAAAGATATTAAATTTCAAAGCTTAAAAATATTTTTTTTTTAAAAAGACTAAAAAACAAGTTTTCACTAAAATAATTCCAATAAATCAAAGAAAAATAAAAAAAAATATTACATTGGATTCTTTGAGTTCTCTAACTTCAGAGAGATTTTTCAGAAATAAAAAACTTAATTTTCACCACCCAAAATAATTCTAATAAATCACACAGGATTCAAAAAATTATGAAATTTTATCCAAGGACATGTCTAGTCTAGGTATACCTCCAGTGAAAATTTCAAGGGATTAGAATTTACCTTGATCAAGTTAGGAATTTTCTTTGAAAAATCTTATTTTTGCATGAAAATAAATATATAAATTAAATTAAATTTTGAAAAATCATATTTTCTCCTCTGATGTCTTAACTGACCCATGAATGAGGTAGGATAAAAATTTCAAAGTCATTTGAATTGAATTTGAAAATTATGAGGTGTTAGAGTCTTAGGGGCAAATGTGTAATTTTGAAGATTATGCCTTAATTAACATTTAGGCTTAATTCAAGGAGGGAAAATGGGTAACCTCTAATCTT